>JAULKJ010000008.1:3147082-3163229 GCA_032355405.1 Rubia balearica
TGGATGAAGTGGTCCTTGCAATCACTTACCAGCCAGAGGTAAAGGCCTTTCTGATATATGTAACTTTAAAATAAATAAACATCAGATATATGTAACTAGTGATGCGATAAAGGATCTAAGTTTTGTACGTGACTGATAAACTATTTTACTGAATTTTCTGAAAGACTTTGAGACAAATATCGGCATCAAGATCATGTGCTCCCAAGAGACTGAGCCACTTGGGAGTGCTGGTCCTCTTGCTTTGGCTAGGGACAAGCTGCTAGATGCTTCTGGTGAGCCATTTTTCGTTCTCAACAGTGATTTGATCAGCGAATATCCGCTTGATCAGATGATTGCATCTCACAAATTCCATGGCGGTGAAGCTTCCATCATGGTGACCAAGGTAAAAACTTGCATCTGGTTCCAGTCTTTTTTGATATTGAATCTGGATCTCTCAACTTACCCGATAGATATAAATAGGTGGATGAACCTTCAAAATATGGAGTGGTGGTCATGGAAGAATCCACTGGACAGGTGGAGAGGTTTGTTGAGAAGCCAAAGCTATTTGTTGGCAACAAAATCAACGCCGGCATTTACCTGCCGAATCCCTCTGATCTTGATCGTTTTGAGCTAAAGCCAACTTCAATTGAGAAAGAAATCTTCCCAAAGATCGCATCAGAGAACAAGCTTTTTGCTATGGTGATGCCTGGGTTCTGGATGGATGTTGGACAGCCTCGGGATTACATCACTGGCCTGAGACTACCTGGATTCTCTTCTGAGAAAGAACTCGCCTTCTAAACTGGCCTCAGGATCTCACATAGCTGGAAACGTTATATTGGACAAGACTGCCAAAATTGGAGAGGGTTGGTTGATCGGCCCTGGCTGTGTGGTTGAGTCGGGCGTGAGACTCTCCCGCTGCACAGTTATGCGCGGAGTGCGCATCAAGAAGCACACCTATCTCCAGAAGCATCATCGGCTGGCACTCAACCATCAGGCAGTGGGCTCGTATGGAGAACATGACGATTTTGGGAGAAGATGTTCGTGTCTGTGATGAAATCTACAGCAATGGAGGGGTGGTTCTTACCCACTAGGAGATCAAATCGAGCATTCTGAAGCCCGAGATTGTCATGTGAAAACTCGCTGCTTGTTTATCGCGTTTTGATGGTTTTTAAGTGTCGTGTTGTATTTTGCTCGCAAGTTTCTTTTTTCTTAAGTGCAGACTGATGTCAAGAAGTTTGATGGTGAAGATGAAGGATAGATGTC
Source organism: Rubia balearica (assembly GCA_032355405.1). Classification (NCBI taxonomy): domain Eukaryota; kingdom Viridiplantae; phylum Streptophyta; class Magnoliopsida; order Gentianales; family Rubiaceae; genus Rubia; species Rubia balearica. Next base: position 3,148,325 of record JAULKJ010000008.1, read on the forward strand.
TATTGTGAAATATGTAGTTTTTTCCTTTTTGTGTACAGAAATAAATAATGGTTTAGTGTTGCCATATCTGTGATTTTCAAGCTGCTCAATTGCAGAATCAAATGTATGTTTCGTTGTGAATGCATTAGCATTTTTGTTAAAGAGCATTAGCATTAAATATGTAACTTGTACCAGAAAAACACAAGATTTTGCATTTTCCTTTTTCAGAAGTAGAGAATTAGAAAAACATGAAACATCCTTTGCAGAAAATGCAATGAGCAATTTCACGTTTACTGTTGGTGCTCATAACAAGTTACTTTGTACAAACAGCTCAATTTCTCTGTATTCTTATCCCAACTCCCATGTATCGAAGCTGTATCAAAGAATCTTGTCTCCTTGATGATGTTTTTTCCCCTTCATTTGAATTGAATTGTATTTCACAATAGATGATAATAATAAAATTAAATTGGAATGTTACCATTTAGAAGTATGGTATTTAGAAGGTATTTTACTTACACAATAAAATAATTGTATAATCAAATTGGTAATTCATTCTACTATGTTACATCAGTTTATAACACATTTATGATCTTAACATAATTTTAATGTGAATTATTTAAGTCTTTATTTATATATATTTTTAAAAAATTATTCATCCTTGTAGCGTTACCATTCAAATCAAAACATTAACAAACTATTCTTATCGATATGCTTATGGATGAATCAGAAGAATCCAACCATTAGACGGAGAGACCAGCCGAATCATGCCAAAACCTTTGAACCACAAAATAATCATCAATCAGTAATTAGTAGAAGAGAAAAAGCTAGGAAATGTGTAGATAATCAGTCGTCAATCCATTGATACTTGTAATGGAATGGATTAGAAAGAACAAGTAGCAGAGACTGGAATTGGAAGATTGGGGGAGCCACTACTATTTCCGCTTCCAGGAATTACGAAATTAAACCAAAAATATTTGGGGTTGTAGAGGAGCTGAGTAGCGGGAGGATACACCCTGTGCCACATGCATATAACTAGGGGTGTTCATGGGTCGGGTCGGGTCAGCTGTCTTGGCCCAAATTGACCCAAAATTTTAGAACAAATGAGTCGGGTCGGGTCAAAATTTCCATAGTTTAGGGTCGGATCGGACTGAGTCATGAGTCGACTCAAATTGACCAAAATCATATTTAAAAAATAGTAATTTTTTACAATTTATTTAAATAAAATATATTATTTTAAATGTAATAATATTTAAATAATAAATAAAATTATGATTTTATTTTTATATAATTTAAAATAATAATATTATATTATATATTATTCACTTAATAAATAAAAATATGATTATTTTCATTTTAATTAGTTAGAATACTTTTAATATTTCATCTAAAAATATAATTTTGCTAAAATTTATTTATACAATATATATTCATATATTAATAAATATATTATTTACAATTAATATAGCTTTTCAAAATTATTTTTAGTTTTATAAAAAAAATTTAAGAATGTTAAACTTGTTTATGAATTAAATTAATAGTTGGTTGTTGTATTAAACTAATTCTTTTTTATGATTTTTTCAAGAAAATAGGATAAACTTGCAAATTGGTCAAAACGGGTCGATTTGGGTCAAAATTCGACCCGATCCATTTTGACCCGAATGAGACATTGGCCCGACCTGACTCATATGAGCCGGGTCAAAATGGGCTGGGTCGGGTCGGACAATTTGAACATCCTTACATAATCTTACAATCAAGAACTATCTGGACTAGTAAAACCAATAATAAAAACAGCATTATATGAATGTAAAGTTGGAAGTAGAGTAATTTTACCAAAACTACCATACATTTATTGGCGATTGAAAATGAAGAGAAAATATATGAATCAAGAAGCCAAATTTACCAAGAGAATGGAGAAGGTCTTGTGTAGAAGCTGAAGGTTTCGTGGAGTAGAAACTAGAACGAGTGGAAGAAGACTACCAACCAAACATTAACTAGAAGATTCATTACGCTTTATTCTCTTTCCCCCCAACCAAACAACCCCTTAATCAATAGTATCTTTTAACTTTGACCAGAAAATTAAACTAGTGTATAAGTATGAATACTATAGAGTGACACTTTGTTAGATTCGTAATAGTATACTCCCTCCATCCCATATAAATTGGCACAGTTTCTATTTTCGTCCGTCTTAAAGAAATTGACACAGTTCAATTCTTACCTAAAGTGGCAAAAATGAGTTTATACATTTACTATATTATCCCTCAAGAAGTTGATTAAATCTATTAGTCAACTCTTCTATTACCAAAATACCATTCCTTTATTTCCCACAATACTTCCACCTCATCTTGCATAAAATACTGATCCAAAAGTAATTGTGTCAATTTTTATGGGATGTAGGGAGTATATTTTCAAAATATCCACATTTCACAAGTTGTAATTACCCTTACTAAAAGATATTAGAGAAATTCTTAGGAAATGTGGCATTTCCATAAGTTTATAGACAGTGTTCAGTGGTTTTTTACTTTAAATGTTGCAATTTTATTTAAATTTAAATATTGTAATAAAAAAGTAAAAACAAGTAATAATGTGTATTTGAATGTGAAAATATGTAATATTAAAAAAATAAAAAATCAAAATTTAGTATGTAATTTAACATATGTAGTGTAAGTATAGGTAAAAATTAAGTGGCGTGTCCATAAACTTATGGACAGGCCGTCTGTTAGGAGACCCACTCAAGATATTAAAGATCAAATATTTTTTAAGGTAACTGTTAAAAGTTAAAGTGTGCAGTTTGAAAAGAAACTAATGGAGCATTAAATTTAACTTTTGAAGGGTCAGGTAGGTGACATGGTAAAATTGAAAAAATCAAAGAAAAACCGTAATTTCGCAAACTTTGATTTCACGAGAAGGCATATAGGGTGTATTTGGTAGAGATGTGTTTATAAGAAAAATTAACTTATTTTGGATTATTTTGAAAGTAGGGGGAGACCAGTTTCTACTCCCCCTGCAAAAAGCTTTTACTTCTTAAATGAGCACTTTTTGGTATTTTGCAAAACACTAAAAATGTGCTTAGTTTATAAGCAAAACACTTAGGGTTTGTTTGGCAGAGGTGTGCTTATAAGCAAACTTGAGTTATTTTGGCTTATTTTGAAAGTAGGGGGAGACCAACTTTTATTTTTCCACAAAATAGCTCCCGCTTCTTAAATAAGCACTTTTTAGCAGTTTACCAACCACTAAAAGGTGTTTATCTTATAAGAAAAGCCCTTACAGAGGGTGTTTGGCAGAGTTGTGCTTATAAGCAAAACTATTTTTTTTGGCTTATTTTGAAAGTATGGGGAGACCAGCTTATGTTTTTCCCCAAAAAATAGCTCATGCTTATTAAATAAGTACCCTTTTGGAAGTTTACAAAACATTTAAATGGTGCTTAGTTTATAAGCAAACACTTATAAGCCTTGCCAAACATACCATTATAAGCCCTGCCAAACACACCCATACTCTCTTCGTCCCAACCAAAGGTTTCTATTTTGGCTATTTCTTATTTAGACTGGAATTAGTGGCTGAAATTTAGCCAACTCATTTTATTCTCCCACCACATCAGCAACATAAATAATTGTGCAAAAAGTTATTACTCCATATGTCCCAAAATTTCTACACACTTTCCTTTTTTAGGTGTTCCACCCAAATCTGCACACTTTCTATTTTTAGAAACATCCAACCCATAAGACATTAATACCCTTAAAACACTAAACATTTATTTTTTTGGCCCAGCTTATTCCTAAACTCCCATTCCTAACCTATTCCCTACATCAAAAATTTCTTCATCCCAATTTAGCGTACCAATTTCTTCATCCCAATATTTCAACATCCCAATTTCAGCCCCGGCCATAAGATTTATCCTGATTTCATCACATGCTTCCTCCGACATGCTATCGTCATAAATTTTTCTTCATCCTCTACCTCTAGCATAAACATTTTTTCGTCATCACTGGATCCAGAACACTCCTTTGCAGTGGCGCCAACGATGGAGAACACACTTTCGCAGTGACATAAACCCGCCTTCGTCATTACCGGATCCAGAACGCTCCACGCAACGACGTTGACGATGGAGGAGCCCCACAATTTTTGCTTTAGGATTTCGTCATCCTCATCTTTGCTTCGATTAGAGTCATTTTCGACACGGTGGTGCTGGGTTGTTGCTTATCTTTTTTGAGGAAAGTGTTAAAAAGGGTGGTGTTGGGTGGTGATCCGATAGATTAGCCTCGTGCGGTGGTGCTGGTGATGTGAGTTGGGTTGAAGATGATAGAATTTGTGAGGCAATGGAGACGGTAGTGGAGGCGGTGGTTCAGTAAGCTGAGATGGTAGTTCAGAAGGCAAAGGTAGAGGGGAAGGGTATGATAAACATTTTACCTCATAAAAAAATTCCAGCCCTTTCTCTCTTTGCGAAAAGGATTGGGATAGTGGGAGTAGGAACATTTGACTAGAACAGAGTGGTAAGTGTTATAAGTATCTGGAAGGAATAGGAATCCACTGGAAATCATGGTCAAAATTGTGCACAATGATATGGTCTATGTCAGAAATGAACTAAGCAATGTTAGGGAAACAAGCGTGGACAATGATATCAAACAAAGAATCCTTCTTCTGAAAATTCTTTTTGGCAAAGTATTGTAGGAAGCAGGTTTCCTACAAACAAGAAAAAACAGAGAGATTCATATAGATGGAGAGGGATTCTATGGGGAATGAAGCAAATCAAACCACACCTAAAGTGGAAAATTGTGACGGGAGAAGCTGTGGATATCCAAAAACATTGGATGCCAAACGAGATAAATCCAATACGGTTCCAAAAAAGCATCCTTCCATCTATGGGATTCAAAGTGTCCGACCTTCTTGACGCACAAAAATCCTGGAGGATGCCGCTACTCAGAGCACTCTCCCTAGCTGATATGTCAATTAGATACTTGAAATTCACATCCCAGCTCATATTTTTGGGGATATGGACTACCTAACATGGGATAAAGAAGATTTAGGGAACGACACAGTAAAATCAGGATACCACACATCATCGGAAGCCCAGACAAAAGCCGAATCATCGTCCTCAACAACACTGCCAATTGATGCAGCCGAAGCTAAGATGTGGAAGTACCTATGGAATACCAACATTCCAGAGCAAATGAAATTTTGCATCTGAAGAATGATTCATGGGTATGCCTAACAAGCCAGAATCTCAGGAAAAGAAGGATGAATATCTCCACACAATGCCAAATGTGTACGACAGTGCAGGAAACAGTAGAGCACATGCTCTTTGAATGTTACCTAGCAAAATGGGTTTGGAGGCAGAGCAGACTGGGACTAGACTTCAATACAGGTAACCCGTGTTCCCTCAAAGTATGGCTGCAATAATGGTTTAACATATCCCCGGAGAAGGAAGATAGAGATCTTGAATGTTTCATAATCTGGGCCATATAATGCGCAAGAAATGCAGCTACCATAGAGCAGACATCAGTAACGTTTGAGCATGTAATGGCTGAAATTGTAACGCAGACCAGGAGAGCAAGGAAAATTGCTGGAAGCCAAGGACCCTACAACCAGGGTTGGATCAATAAAATGTGGCACAATAGCAGGATACAGGGGAAAAACCATTCAAGGAGACCAGGAAGGCGGGAGATATCACCCTCACGTGGCTTAAAAAAGACAGGTGTGTAGATACCATCTTCCAGGATCGTACAATTATTATTACAAATACTACGTTCTGCAATAACACTAGAGAAGGAATAGCGGCTTGGTGTGCAAAGTCACCCTCACAGGATGAATAGACGAGAATGATAACTATCTACGCGTCCTCAGCGTCACACACAGAGCTGACAACCATATTTCATGCCATGAAACAAGCAGGCATGAAAAGGAATTTGCGACTACTGATCAAGACGGATTGTGACAATGCATTACGATACATCACCAACTACCTAGAAATCCCACCGGATATTAGGCAACTAGTAAGGGAGATTCTTACCTTTGGGATGGAATTTCATAGTCTATCAATGCTTAAGGTAAATAGACTAACAATCATAGATGCGCACAACCTAACACAATATGTACTCCGTTCCCATGTAATGAATGAACAGCGTACCATTGTTTAAAAAATGGAAAAAAGAAGAAAATAATTTACTAAGGGGCCGTTTGGTTCAAGCAGGGGAAAGGAAATGGAATCAAGAAAGGGAAAGGAAAAGAAAGGAAAGGAATGATATTGGATTTTTCAAACTGTTTGGTTCAGCAACGGAAAAGAAATCAAGTTCTCCTCCATTCTCTTTGTACTTGTTTGGTTTAAGAAGAGGAAACAAATTAAATTTGATTTCGAATACAATGGTATATAAGTTAATCAAATAAATTACCTTAAAAACATGGTACTAAATTAATAAACCACAATAATAAATTAAATTATTTATATAATAAAATGACAAAATATTGGAAAAGACCGTTTTTCCATAAAGTTATGGAAAGACAAGGTTTAATTAAAATTATAAAAGGTAAAAGGTCTTGTTTGCAATATTAAAATTCTATCATACAACGTGTAGTAGTTATAAAACTTATAACCCGATTCATGCAACCCGAAAATTTTATCTTAATTTCTTCTCATTTACACTTTAAACCTTTGTCTTTCCATAACTTTGGAAAGATCGTCTTTCAAGAGACGGACTCATCTTAAATTATCGAGTGTGTGATTTAAAATATTCACAAATTAAAGTTATTCATCAAAAATATTTTCAAGAATAGAATAATGAGAAAATACAAGTTAGAAGAAAAACAAAATTTTATCCAACTATAAGTGTCTTAGTTTATCATTTTGAAACATTTAAGTTTCTGCTCCGCGAACATAGTTCCCTCCGTCCCAATTTATTATTTTAACCGTTAATATGTTTAACTACATATAATAACAAAAAAATAATATTTAAAAATTACTCATTACGACGAACAATAATATCACATAGTACGATAATATTGTTACTCATACATCTATTCAAATATGTGGTCAAAATTTGATAGAGAATGACATACAAAAAGTAAGTGTGTAATTTGGATGGGACGTAGGGAGTATATACTGTTCACATTACAACTATAAATCGGCAATGGTACATGCATGCATGCATGTAACTAATTTTACCTAGAAAAATTATAATGATCAAAATATTACAAAAACACTACATGAAAAAAGAAATGCTACAATTTACACGTCATACTCCAATTACTTTGGTATTAATCCGTCATGCATGAAATAATTAAAATTTATTACCATTTAAAAAACGATGCCAGTTTTGACAGCATTGAAAAAACAATAAAGCAGGTTTCTTTTCTTTAGGAAAAGGCTTGTACCTGGACGGAACTCTGGCCATTGGATGAACAATCAAATATGGTCATTGACTCTTAAATGCCATCCGTTGACTCATATTTATTAAACGTATTCACATTCACACCACTGGTACTACTCCAGTATAAATAGAAGGCCAAAAAAACAACAAAAAACAGAGCGCAAAAGTTCGCATTCAGAAGAGAAAATGGAGAGCAATGTTGAAGCTGGTAAGCTTGAGCTGGATAGTTCGAAGTTTGACGACGACGGCCTCGTGAAACGAACCGGTAATTTGTGCGTTTAGTTGGTGAATTACTTAATTTCCATTTTCTGTGCGTACGTTTTGAAATTGATGGAGTTCTATGTGAAGGAACGGCGGGGACGGCGTCGGCGCACATCATAACAACGGTGATCGGCTCCGGCGTGCTGTCGCTGCCGTGGGTGACGGCGCAGCTCGGGTGGATTGCCGGAGCGATTGCTCTCACGGCGTTTTCTGTTATCACCTGGTTTGCTTCCTTTCTGCTTGCGGACTGTTACCGGTCTCCGGATTCCGTCACCGGCAGCCGGAACCGCACCTATATGGATGCCGTTAGAGTCAATTTGGGTAAGCGATTGCTGACATTTTTTAAAAACGCGAGAACTTTCTTTTTTGAATTCCTAGTCTCGTTAAAAACATTACTTTTTGCATGTATGCTAAAGAGAATTTTCACTCTACTCTTTGTTTTACATAATTTTATAAGATTTTTGGTTCTGATTATTATAGTTATTGGAATCTCAATTCGAATCTTATAATCAGGAACTATTAAATACAGGATATTGTTGTTTCATTTCATTCCCTTTTCTTTATCCGTATTATTAAAATTTTGACCAAACAAATCTATTTGAGCATAGATGACTTTTTCAGAAAATTATTTTCGAATAAAATAGTTGTTTCAATTTTCATATTGGTGTGCAGGAAATCGAAAAGCCCAGCTGTGTGGATTGGCTCAATATGGAACACTGATAGGTGGCTCAATTGGATTTTCAATCACAGCATCCATAAGCATGGTGTAATGTTCATCAAACCCTCTTTACCTAATTGATCACTTGTGAACAAATATGTTTTGTGTATGCAAAAAGAATGAATGTGTTCATTTATTTTTTTGGTTTTCAGGGCTGTTAAGAGATCAAACTGTTTCCACAGACACCAAATTAAGGTTGGATGCCACACTTCAAACAACAATTTCATAATCCTGTTCAGCCTCATTGAAGTGGTGCTGAGCCAGATACCAAACTTTCACAAGCTCACTTTCCTCTCCATCATCGCCGCTGCTATGTCTTTCACTTACTCTTTCATAGCCCTCGGTCTCTCCATAGCCCATGTTGCAGGTCTGAAAACACACACACTGAAATAGTTTTCGATTCATTAGTTGACAGTGCCGTTATTAATCCGTGTGGGTGCGATCATGAAGGTGGAGCTCATCCTGAGTCGAGTATCACCGGAATACCGGTAGGAAATGAAGTGAGCGGATCTGACAAAATATACAACACATTCTCAGCCATTGGAGATGCTGCTTTTGCCTACGGTTTTTCCTTCGTCCTAATCGAGATACAGGCAAGATTTTATTGTGTACTAACGGGAATAAGAGTTGTTTTCGCAATACTGATCATGTATCCCTGGTTTGTATGGTAGGATACTCTTAAACCCAGCCCTCCAGAGAATAAAGAGATGAAAAAGGCTTCCTCTATTGGAATATCAATCACATCCTTCTTTTACATACTATGTGGACTCATGGGGTATGCAGCGTTTGGGAACGATGCCCCGGGCAACATCCTGACTGGATTCGGATTCTTCGAGCCATTCTGGCTCATTGACATGGCCAACGTCTGCATCACGATACATCTCATCGGAGCGTACCAGGTATAATTAATTACCACCCAAAGATGATCAGTAGATTCAGTACTAGGCCTAATCTTTTCATCGATGTAGGTGTTATCTCAGCCCGTGTTTGGATTTGTGGAAGAATTGATCAGAGGAAAATGGAGAAATAGCAAATTTGTGACTAAAGAGTTCTCCCCTGACTTGCCTTTTCTTGGGGTGTTCAGGTTGAGCCTGATGAGGTTGGTATGGCGGACCACCTACGTTGTAATGACGATGGTGGTCGCCATGGCGTTCCCCAACTTTAACGAGGTTATGGGCTGGTCGGAGCTCTCTGCTTTTGGCCGTTGACGATTTATTTCCCAGTAGAGATGTACCTAGGTCATGCGAAGATTCCGAGGTTCTCCTTCACGGGGATGTGGATGAAACTACTCAGTTCTGCATGCTGTGTCATCTCCCTTCTTGCGGCTGCGGGATCAGTTCGTGGCCTCATTAAAGACATCCACACCTTGACGCCCTTCCATTCCATTTCCTAGTGAAATTCTGTATCCACCCATATAATAATTAAGCAAGTTAGATGAGTATTATTCTTATATGATGATTAAGTTTTTCATGTTTAACCAAACGACCATCTATCTCTATAATATGGAGGGACTATTGTATCGCTCTTCCGACTACGTGATATGTCCACTATTTACCTTCAAGACTTTGTTATTTCGTATTTCATTTATGATAAAAATGAGGATCACGCAAAGGGTCGCCAGACAGATCAAACCAACATACTTCTGGCGATACAGTTTTTTCGAGAATTTAAATCAAATTTGTAGACTATGTTCCATTAGAATACCCTGATCAGTTATATTGTTAATTTGATTTAATTGGTTTTTAGAGACTTTTGGGGTCAAGTTAAAGATAATTCTACATACTAGAAGTGATTTCTATACACCGATGAAAATTATTTTTGACAATTAAAATGTACACACTATACCCGCAAAGTTCGACCGTATATTTGAAAAAATATATGAACAAAAATATTATCATATATGGTATTGTTTAATCTGTCGTAACAAGTAGTTTCTAAATATCAACTTTTTATTTGACTATTATTATACGTAGGTAAACATATTAGCGGTCAAACATATTTCTTGAAAAGGGTGATAATGATTGTAGTGCAAATAGATCTGAGACAGAGCGAGTAATAAGAATATGAAGTAAAATATAAAAGAAAATTCAAGTTGTAGAGAAATAAAACTTGTCCTTGATGATACAATTAAATAATATAAAATACAGAAATAATAGGTTCACTGTTGCGAAAAGTATAATCCACAATTACCTAACAAATCAATAAATATGAAATAAATAACTGAATCATAAGTTCGCACCCCTAAATTATTTAAGATAGTAAAATAAATAGAGAAATATAATAGAAACAATATGAAGACTCACTCAAAAAGTTCCAAAGTTTCATTCAATTTTTTACTCTTTCTCTACAAATATATCAATACATCAATAGTGCTTATGTGGCCCTATTTTTTTCACTGCTGATTTAATCCTGTATTTTTGAATAAATTGCTGATCTAACCCTATTTTTTAAAATGAAAGTTCTTAACTAACCCAACCACCAGCTAGCGATTGGCGACTGAGATAGAAGGCGGATTTGGGGAGGGGGTTCAACACTTTCTGGGAAGGGTAATGGCATCTTTCCTATTTCTCTCAAATTTTGTTTTTCACCGGGGTATAATGGTCTTTTTAAAGAATTGCTGCCACAATTTGGTTACCAAGGTTGGATTAGCACTTTTGACCAAAACATAGGGTTAGATTTGCACTTTCAGATTCTACAAGGTTATATAGGCACTTTCAACCAAAACATATGTTTAAAATGCACTTTACCCAAAAAAATTTGTGAATTAACCACTACCAATATACAAGTACTCGACATGACTACTCTGACTAGTGAATTGACCATGATTTAGTGGTAATCCACACTCTTTGTAACTGAGAGGTCCACGGTTCAAATCTCACTCATATCAAGAATCGTGAATATTAGAGCAATTTCTTGATAAGGATTATCCAGCGTTATAGGACCGTATCGGTGGTCCTCGCTATGGTTTCCCAATCCGCGAGTGGTTAATGATGGTGAGATCGTGGTGGTTCCGATTCCGGTGACGGCGATTCGTTGGTGGTGCAGTGTTTGAGTGTTCTCAGGAGGGCGTTCCTAACCATTTAAATGGATGGAGTTTCAAAGTCCACTAGTATTTAATAAGTGTGTCTTCTAGTTAGATTTTAGAATAAAATGTTTATATGTAATTTGGATATTTGTACATAGTCTCAAAAGAAAAAGTAGTCGACATGATTAACTTTAAGAGAAAGACTCATATGAGACCAACTCACCTAAGTTATGGTGAGACAAAATAATAAGTAAACTTTTAAAAATTAAATAATGTACCCCATATCATTTCTCATCTTTAAATATTTATATTTAGACCCTCCGTCTCACCACAAGAATGAGTGAGACCGTCTGACTCAAATCTTTGTATAACTTTAATATTTCATGTGAAAACTTCCAACTCCGTCGTTTCGTTAAGAAAAATGGGTAAATTGCATTAAAGTTTAGGAAATTTTGTTTAAAGTTTATCTGAACTAATTTAAAGTGAAATGAATTGAATTAAACTAACTTTAAAAGTGTTTTAAAAATAATAAAATAATTATTTATATCCACTTTTTAAGGAGTTACTTTAATAACATATATCATTATGAATTTGAATTAAAATAGTACACTCTAATGATACAATAAATGTGATACCATGGACATTATAATTTGCCATAAAACTCCCACATAAAAAAAATTCATATTCAATATGATTGACTTTAGTATTTCATGAGTAAACTTCCGACATGTTCGTCTCATTAATAAAATACTTAAATTGCAGTAAAGTTTAGAATGAAAAACTCGAATCCTTTTAAAATATCTAATTCATTTTAAATTAAAGAAATTTAATTTCATAAATAATTATTTCTAAAGTTCTAAGTATACATATAATTTTGAGATGGTCTCTTGTGAGGCAATAAAATTTAGGCAGAGATCTTTCCATAAAAATCAACACAAAAAATCATCTTTTCTAAATATATTTGCAGCTTTTAAAAAGAACTCCAACACAATTAAAATGTTTAATAATTGTGTAATGATCTTTGCTGAACTTTACACTGCATAAAACAAGAATTAGTGTTTTTAAATTAGTGTCAACCCTCATTTAAAATTTTAAGAGTTGAGTGCTAAAATGACCCTGCCTTTAGGCTAAAAGTGTCAAAATAATCCTGCAATCTCAGAAAGTGTCATTCTAACCTTTGACTCCGCTAACTTTTATTCAATTTTCTGATGGCCGGATTTTGGGAAAAAGGTAATTTTACCCATGAATTAAAAAGAGAAAAAAATGAAAATGAAAACCTCATAAGTCAGATTGATTTTACCATTTGTTGTCTAGGGATGGCAGTGGGGATCCGCCCCTCATACGCCCCAATGAGATTGGTATGGATGAAATTTTCATGGGATGGGGCAGGAATGAGTATGGAAATCGATACCCGCCATGAGTAGTAGGTCGGACATGGATATTAGTTCATACCCGCCCACACTATACCCGCAATGTATACACTATTCTATTACATAATAAACTATTATTTATCTAACATGCACATATTTTACTTATAATATTTTCATGTAAATATTATTAGACTTTTAATATTACAATTATTAATTTTAAAGTAAAAATTTATGTGTTTCTTTTGAGATATTAATGGGGTGAGTAAAAATGTATTTGAAGTGGGTATTGAAACCCAAGTGGGTGATGGGGCGGCGGTGAATTTTAATAGGGAAAAGTGTTTTTATAACCATACCTAGTTGACATAAGTGTCAATATAACTTTTTGATAGCTGAAAGTGCATATATAACCCTACCTAGTTGATGTTAGTGCAATTTTTACCCATTCCGACATCCGATGGTGGTCAGGCGGTGGTTTGGTGGCGGCGGGTGGTGGTACGGTGGTGGCGGGCAGCGGTCCGACAAAATCAATGCTGGAAATGGGGTCTGAAAGTTATATAGATACTTACATTAACTAGTTAAGGTTATTTTTGCACTAAAAATTATTTGAAGGTTATATTAGCACTTATGTCAAGTATGTAGGGTTATATTGGCACTTTTTCCATTTTAATATTGTACATGCCATGGGTGATGGGACGAGCATGGGTAGAAAATTTTAGATGAATATGGGTATAAAGACATCATAATCTGTACCTGCCCCACCTCATTGCCATCCCTACCAACCACCACATCGCTGATCAACCCCCTCCCTCCCGTCATGCTCCGGATGTAACTTAGCCTCCTCTTCCACCACCACCTTTGCCATTGGTTGAGCAGCATATGAATCGAGAAAAGGACAAACAAGAGAAGAATAGAAGCAGGCGCCGGTGGCACCACCCTCGAGCACCGCCTTCTCCGCTGCCCTCAGTGTTTCCTTCACCTTCTTGTGAGCGGAATCCCATAAGAACCCCAAGCTGGCGCTTAGATCAAGTGGGCTCATCTGGATTCAATCGACGCCGTCCACCGTCGCGATCTATTTTATGTTTGCCACCATCGCCGACATATTCACTTTGTGTTCAGGTACCTCTCGTCAAAGCCATAATTGGAGGCGCGAATGCCGGTGGGTTGGAACTGACGAACAACACCTCCCTCTAGGCCCAGATCGCTGAAACAAACCCACATCAGAAAAAACTCTAATTCATCAATTTAGACAAGAATTCTCACTCTCTGCTACTGCATACCCGATGATGAAAAGAATGTGGGAGCAAAACTTGAAACTAGAAGTGCGATAGCACCTTTTGCACATTTTTTGAATGATATAATAAAGAGATTCTGAGAATACAGAAGAAAATAGAATTAAAAGGAAGGTTGTTTGAACTTAGAAGGGATAATCCCAGTGAAAAATAGTTCGGAAATAAGGTTAATGTTTCAGCGATTAGTGGTGGTGGTGGTGGTGGAGATGGGGTGGGGTATTTTTGTCGTTTTATTTTCTAGAATTACCTAAATTCATTTGGTCAATGCCGGAATTAGGGAGTTTGGCTATATTAAAAATTAGGGTTAGATTAACACATGCAATAATAAGTTACGTTTAAATTTTCACTTTTGAGATTGTAGGCTTATATTGTCACTTCAAACTTAAATTAAGGTTATAAATGTATTTATCCCAAAATTTAATCCACTTCTACCGTGCTAACCCATTTAATTTCCATTTCAATTATCATTTTAAGATAAAGATATTAATAATTGAGAAAGTATTAGGAAATGCGGTCTTTCCATAAGTTTATGGACAACCCACAGTGGATTTTACCTTAAATGTTGTAATTATTTTTTTTAAAATTAAATATTGTATTTTAAAAGTTAAAACAAGTAATAATATGTATTTAGATGTGAAAATATAAAGTCAAAGTTTTGGGAAAGATCGTCTTTCCATATGCTATGAAAAGACGAGATTGAATTAGAATTATCAAAAGGTAAAAGGTTTTAGTTGTAATATTAAAATTTTATTATGCAACATTTAGTAGTTATAAGTTTATGACCCAATTAATGCAACCTGAAAATTTTATCTTGATTTCTTTTAATTTGCAGTTTAAACTTTGGTTTTTCCGTAAGTTATGGAAAGACCGTCTTTCAAGAGATGGACTCTTCTTTTTAATTCTTG
>JAULKJ010000008.1:3171538-3184196 GCA_032355405.1 Rubia balearica
TCATTCTACTTTTTACATTCTACATTCAATTTCATCCACTCATTTTCTTCTCCTAAATCCAAACACCTAAACCTAGTGTGCCATTGTTAAAGAAACGGAGGGTGCATGTAGAAATCAGTCGTTGTTAATTGATAATTAGTCTTGAGGCTCCCGGAGAAATGGCGGTAGTGGATGGTAAGCGGACCGGTAGTTTTCAGCTATATATATATATATATATCTCTTGAACGTTTACAGTATCCGAAATAAACAAATTTAATTGGGTAAAATATAAAACTAACCCTATTATTATTTGAAAGTGATAATATAACTCTGTAAAATCTGAAAGTGCTAATATAACCCTAACATTTTCTACAAATGTTCTGATATAACCTTTTCGCAATATTCCGGCATTGACTTAGTATTCTCCAGCATTGACCAAATCTAAATAAACTAAAATAACCCTAATTTTAAAACTAAAAATGTAATGACAAAAAACTCCTAGGGTTCTTGTTCTTCATCATCTTCATAACACTGCCCCTCCACTGCTCTGCCACCTCTGCAACCCCGCCACCACTTTTGCCGCCGCCGCCCGGAATCTAAAACTTAACAACCAGTCAAAAATTAATACAACAACCGGAAACTAACAAATCGAAACACAATAATATCAACGACAAAAATGACAAAATAAAAACACACCAGCCGATGATTTCAGTGACGAGAATTTTGCAGGTGGCAGCGACGGCGAGAGAATCTCCATTGCATCACCTAATCACCGTCTCTAACACCATCTCCACCAAGCAATTCCCACCGTCCTCTCTGTCGCTGACTCCGGCGTCAATCTCACTTTCTCCAGGGAAGTTCTCCATCGATGGAAAAAACCAGTCCCACGACGCCGAATTTGGTTGTTTATTAGAGCCCAATTCAAATTAAACAAGCCCAGTTTAAATATAAGGAGCCCACAATACATCTGGCATCAAAAAGATATGTAAATATTTGGCTTTAACTTTACCTCCAATTTTAAAACCCTAGTTTCCGCCTCCTTCTCATTCACTCTCTCAGCAAGCGGAAGTTCATGGTGGCGATTCACCCTTTCACTGGTAACGACGATGGTATGAAATACAATTCTGCTGCAGCAATTTCAACAGTTATTATTGATTAATATATCAGAAGCGGCAACGCCGTATTCACCCTCGGGGGAGGAGGCATCTATACGAATTCCTTAACTCCTCGTCATCAATCACCTTCCTATGCGAAAGCTCACTCTGGCCACCATCGACGCTCCCTCGTCGCTACTCCTATTGCTTTAGTGCTTCTGTGAGTGCACACTCTCACTCTCCGACTCATCCTCATTTACTTCCTTCGGAATCGGGTCGGCGTGCTTCAAATCGGGCTAAGGCTGATTTGGAGATGTAAAAACTTGGAAAAATAGGATTAGATTGGAGTTTAAATCATGAGGGTAAAATAGTCTTTTCAATATTTCAGAGTTTTTATCTTCTATCAATAAGGTAAAATGGGCAATTTACTAAATTTCGGTCAATTTCAGGTTGACAGGGTTAGATTAACTGGCACTTTCGTCTAAAATCTAGGGTTAGATTTGTACTTTCGATCAAAATATAGCATTATTTTAGCATTTAACTCAATTTAATTTTTGTAGGCTGCCACAAATGTCAAATATTTCAACTATGAGTGGACTAAAGTACTCTATATATTCCACTCCTTTCCTTTTTTAAAAAATAAAATAAAATAAAATAAAATAAATCCATAATAATACAACTTTAGATAATGCATGACTTGACAATGATTGCACCTTAAGTAGGCATGGTGCCCTGACTTCTTGAGTCAGCCCACGTTAAATTCCACTCTTTTCCGATCATTAAATTATTAAGAGAAAATGTTCTGCTTGATAACTTTTTCTTTAAATACTAGCGAGTATCATTGTGCGTTTCACGATATTATTAATTAAATATTATGATTAAGGTTTTTTTCACAGGTTATATCTTATGTTTAAATTTATTTTTTAATTTAAAATTGTAAAGTTTAGTTATCTAAGAAAAGCTATATGAGATAATTACAAATTATTAAATTTTGAATACAATAAAGTTTGATTATTTTTATAACATTGCATTCAAATTATTTAAAAAGTATTTATTTATATGTTGATATTCATTTTAAAAGACTATCATAATTATATGTATCTCATTGCAATAGATAAAAATAAATATCAAATAATTTTATTAGTATCAGTAATTATAAAATATTCTCATTTAATAATTAGTCGGTGTAAAACAATATGGTTTCATGTATGAATTAATAAATAAATAAATAAATAATACGTATACTCATTTCTATTAAAAGTACTCCATCAATGTATAAAAAATACGAACAATTTGTTATCTCAGATTTTGTTATATATTTATAAATATATATTACAATGAGATATTTGTGCTTTTATTTATATTTTAAGAATTTATATATTTTAAATTGATTATATATGGTAAATAATTAAAATATAAAAAATTCAGAATATATATATATATATATATATTACAATGAGATATTTATGGTTTTGATTATATCTTAAGAAGTTATATATTTCAACAATTTATAGTTGATTATATACTGTAAAGAATTAAATCATTAACATATAATAATATTAGTATTTTTTAGACAACTTGGGTTCAGGTTAGTCAAAATGACTTCAATATCCCCGGCTGATAGCACCATCCCGAAAGCAAACAATTTCTATTAGATGGTGTTTGGGATGAAACAAACATTATACTTCTGAAACTAAATATTATTTAAAATTAAACACTATTTTTTTATGAAAGCTTTTCCACATATCAAACAAAACTCCAAAAAAAAATTTAAGGTCATCTCTCTAAACCCATTTCCTTCCACATTTTTACCCTTTACAAACTGATGTAAATCTGAACAAAATTACAATTTTTGATATAGTTTTCTGAACACGGAAAAAACAGAACAACTCTTTCTGCACTAATCTGCCACTTCCTCTAAAATTCCCAGAGTTCTATTCATCAGACTTCTGATCTTCTTCTTGTAGTCTGTATTCCTCCCTTCACAAGCATCTTTAATTTGTATTGCCACTGCCTTTGCCTTCATTTCCTATTTTGAGAATATCCTGCTATTCCTTTCCTGTTATACCTAATAGAATGTAGCAACAGCAAGCTGAAAGTAAATTTTAAATAATATATATTTCAATTTAAAAAGTTAGAGGTTGGGATGTTAGGGAATCAAACCCTTCATATTGATTAGTTCCCCGTCCTAGTTTAAATTGTACAATAATCACTTTCCTGTTCCCCATGTATGACCGTTAATATAATTAACTACGTATAGTAACGAAAAATAAAAAGTTGATGTTTAGAAACTACTTGCTATGACGAATTCAACTATATTACAAATGATAGTATTGTTACTCATATATCTATTCAAATAAGCGGTCAAACTTTGATAGATAATAATGTCAAAAAGTAAGTGTGCAATTTGAACTAGTACGAGGGGAGTATCATATTGGTCAATGGGCTAAGTTTGAGTGATTTATTACATAACAATATGAGCATAGCTCATTTACCCCTAGACCCTAAACATCACATTTAAAACAAAAGTCTATCTGGTAGAATGAATAACACATGCATATAATTTAAGGTGGACCTCTACTTCTATCCATTTATTTGATCAGCTTGACTCAAATCCATCAAATTAAATTTTTTTCACCAATTTGATATGGCGTCCCACCTCGAATCAGATACAGTAGATGGCATCAAATATGCAGGAAATTTCATGACTACCCTATCCTATCTAGTCGATATCTACCAATTCTGAATCTTCAGGTTGGTGTCGATCACCAAAAGTTAGTATCTAAAGAACTTTGAACTCGGATTTGTTCTAACCTAGTTATGAAACAGATTGGAAACCAAATATTTTTTTATGAAAAAAGGTCGCCAAAAACATAGTTTTGTATAATTAATCTAAAACTACTGCTAAAATCAACATGGACCTAATACATGCCAATCATGACCATCTAAAATGTAGATTCAAATGTTATCCTTGTTTTCTGTTTAGAGACTTAAAAGAGACGTTGAGACCGGTAGAGACGTCGCCACCACTGAGCTAGGTTTTCTCCTTGAATAGGGTTTCCACTGCTGAGCTAGGTTTCCTGATATGTTAGAAGGCCTTTCTTTTTTTTTATTTTTGTTCTTATTTTCTTGTTTTCTAGTTGCTTAGATTTGTGTTCATTCTAGTTTTTCGTCACAGGGTTACGGATCTCTGGATTTGCTTTGCTACCAGAAATCGATAGGTTTCTGCCAGCCTTTTCTTTGGACCTCATATATAGGTTCTGAATTCGGAACCTCATAGAAGGCAGCTTTTGAATCACGAATGATTGAATCGATCAAAATCAGGACCAGAAAAGACAATTGAAGTTCGATAAAACCCTCTTTAATAAGCCTCTTCACTAGTGCGCCATACAAATCTGAAACAATTCCACTACTGCAGAATAGGTGCATAGGCACCGGTATTTTTCTACTTAGGTACCGGTATTTAGCCAAATACCAGAACCTGTGTATATTTCCTGCAGTAGGCCAAATAATAGTGCTTAAATATAAAAACACCGATGCCTATGTACTTGTCCTGCAGTAGTTTTCATATCCTCCTTTCGCCATTGTCACATAGGTCCATAGGAGTAAATGGAGTCACCATGCCATTAAAAATTGAAAAAACTCTACGTTCTTCATCATGTCCTTGACTCACAGCTGATTTGCGGAGGTGCTAAGGTAATGAGTTTACCGGGTCGCTTTGTTGCGAAGCGAACCTTCATTCGGGCTTGAATCAGACTGAGTTGACCGAGTTTTGGCCACACGAACCTCAACTCGGGCTTCGTTATCCGCCGTGGCCTTAAACCAGATGTTGGAACTGGGACGCCACCGTGACGCTATTCCAAGGTCACTATGATGCCACCTTGATGCCGCTGTGAATCTCGAGCTACTGAATCCGCCGAATACGGACTCGAGACCTTCGAAAAACTCAGACACATGAGTCGAGATCGACAGATCTTGACCTGAGAGCCTTCAATCCACCGCAGCCTTATCTTCAGCCCGTCGTGGCTTCGTCTCCATGGCTTCAGCTCCGGCCTCAGCCTCGTCATCGCCGCCGTGACTTCAAATCCACCGCCGCCTGTTCTTCGTGTCCATGGCCTCGTCTCCGGCACGCCGTGGCCTCCGCCTGTTGAGTGCGTAGTGTTGGCCGGACGCCGAGATCGCTGTGTTGGAATAAACTCATTCATGCAAAGTTAATATTATTCACTGTTTTAGGTTATTTACTATTTGTTTTTTTACCTTTGCTATATTTAGAATTAGTTAGCAGCTGGTGACTAATTCAACATGTTGTTAGAGGCTTAGACCATTTCTTTAGGAAATTAGGTTGAGTCTTGCGTACGTTGCATGTGAGTGGGCTGAACGTTCCAAGCGATTCAGCGGAGCGGCACATTATTCTGTTACTTCATTTTGTTATAAATAAACATGAAAACCAAGCAGTAAGGGATGAACTTCACTACTGCACAAAATATCCCCTTGTTTCTTTGTTTTTTCTTTTATTTTTCTTCGTTGCCTTGGTCAGTTGGTATCAGAGCTTGGTGTTTGATTCAAGACTCGGTTACAAGTTTTGGTGTCCAAAACTTTTTATTTCCGTGTTGGTGTTCGATCCAAAACGAGTGTAGTCGATCAGTGTTTGATCCGCTTCGACAAAATGGCAGGACGATGAACAAGAGCCACAGAAGGAGACAAGAACAAGGGAGCAGCTTCCATACTGCCACCATTGGGATGGTCGAAACTCGGTGGAGGAAGTGAGACACGCATAGTGGAGCGGGTCATCAGGGAGAGCGATAGTGTAGCGCACTATCCGGTTCTCACACGGACCAACTACGCGGATTGGGTGATCCTCATGAAGGTTCAATTGCAAGCGCAAGGCTTGTGGGATGTCATCGAAAGTGGTCAAGGTGCTCAATGCGACGACCGGAGGGCTATGTCAGTGCTTCTCCGGGCAGTTCCGCCGGAGTTAGTCCGGACACTCGGCACAAAAGCGACGGCTAAAGAGGCTTGGGACACTCTCAAAACCATGCGAGTTGGTGTTGAGCGTGTTAGGGAAGCCAAGGCGCAAACACGGTGGTCCGAGTTTGAAAGCCTCGCATTTAAAGACGGCGAGGGAGTTGAGTCTTTTGCCATTCGACTCACCGCGATAGTCAACGACCTTGAGGTGTTGGGAGATCCGGTGACTGAGTACAAGGCGGTGCTCAAGTTTCTAAGGTGCGTGCCGCGAAAGTACAAGCAAATGGCCATGGCGATTGAATCACTTGTGGATTTGAAAACATTATCCATTGAGGAGCTTACTGGGAGGCTCTTGGTGGTGGAAGAGCGCGGCGAGCTCGACGATCTTACACCGAGTGGAGGCCGTCTTCTCCTTACGGAGGAAGAGTGGGAAGCGCGGCAGCGACCACGTGACCAAGGCCAAAGTTCTGGCGGAATGGACATGAAAGGCAAAGCCGTGGAGTCACCGGCTAGATACAAGTCCAAGAAAGGTAATTGTAATTACTGTGGGATTGCAGGACATTGGGCTAAGGAGTGTCGCAAGAAAATGCGAGATCATGAGCAACAAGAGCAGACCAACCTCGCTCAAACCGTGGAAGAGTATGACGACGAACCAACGCTACTCATGGTGCAAGAAGAGTAGTTCGGCTCAATGAGTTGGAACGAGTTTAAGGGGGTGATTTGTTGGAATAAACTCGTTCATGCAAAGTGAATATTATTCACTGTTTGTTAGTTAAGCTCGGGTGCTATTTTACTGCAGCATTACTGCAGTCATTTTTTGCTTTGTCTATATTTAGAAAAATTGAATGTTTCAGCATGCAGCAGCTTTAGTTGTTTAGTTGCATGATTGTTGCATGAAGTTGGGAAGCACTTTGCATGGTTACTGCATGCATGTAGCTAGTTAGGTAGAAATGCCATGCAAATAGGAGGTAGAACGTGCATGTTAGTTGGTTGAACGTGGCATGCTTCTCGCTTCGGTAGTTCGTTTCTTTTGGCTATAAATAAGAAGGGAAAAAATGCAGAACCACAATTTTGCACCAAAATTCATAGCTCTTTATTTTTTTCGTTTGGTTTTCTTCGTTGCCTCGTCGCTGCAACAACACTGGCGTTGTTCTTGCTATCTTCCAATATTTTCCGTTCCGATCGTTCCATTCTAAGAGTTTCATGTTTTACGGCATGTTTGGTCAATGAACTATAATCTGGAAATTACTAATTATCTGGACCATAAATAAATTATTTGGCATAGTTCGAATGGGCTTATGTCCACTTACTGTTCCCGAAACATTATTTAAATTATATTTAATGAAACCTTTAATTTTAAAATTAACACCTCAATTTAAAATTGTAATAAATCAAATACAATTTGTTAAATCATCAGATTAAAAAATAAAATAAACATCAAATTAAAATACTTAAAAATCAAAGAAAATACTACCAAACCTGAACATCAAATTAAAATAATAAAAAATCAAATAAAAAAACTAAGTTTAAATAGTAAAATATCAAATAAACACTATACACAAATAAAAAACATAAAATTAGATTGAATAAAACTAAATAATCAAGAATACATAAAATAAAAATTAGATATTTAAAAAAATATATCAATACTAAAATGTAAAAAAAAAATAAAAAATACAAATGAAATCTTAAACCAAAAAAACTAAACAAAAATTTTAAAAAAAAACAAAAATATGTATAAAAATATGAGCATAGACATTACTTTCGAAAATAAACACGAAACAAAGATCGTATTGTATTCGGCCGTTGAAAACCGAAACTAAAACAAAAAAATTTCCCGGACAATGAAGCACATCTTCTCTGCGTTCATCACAAATCACTGTGCGCAAGAAATATGGAAGAAAACGAAGAAAAGTAGAGATCAAATTGAAGGAAGAAAGAGATTGAACGCAGAGAAAATGGGAGTGAAGAACGCAGAAAAAGAAAAGGAGAGGAGAGAGAGAATGTGAGATAATTGTGGGAAGAGAACAAGAAATATTGATATTTATGTCTGGATTTAAATGTAAAATAAAGAAATTTTACCTCCAGTCCCTGAACTTTTAAAACTTCAAATAGAAACCCTATGCTGAATTATTTATAATTTAATCCCTGGTCTTATAGTAAGACCATCTTACACAAGACTTTGTCTAATTTAAAATATGTCCTTCAATTATCCGCATATATTTTAGAGATAAATGTGTATTTTATGTAGTATGAATGTTTATTATATATTCTTGGTATGTTTCTTGATTGTTTGGATTATATGATATATAGACACAGACAAATGATGAGATGCATATTTAAAATAAAAAATATATAATTAATTCTTGATATACCATTCTTATAATATATCAGGAATATTATACTTCTATAAGTTTTGGTTAGTATTTTTTTAATAGAAAATCTCATGTTACAACGACTAATGATTAGACCAGTCGTGAAAAGACCTTATTTCAATAATTTTTAGAGTTAAATTATAATTATTTATAAATGCAATACATTTTAAAAGTTTTTCAAAAATTATAAGTTGGAATAAACAAAAACAAACATCAAATCACATGATCATTAGTTACATCGATTATAAAATGACCTCGGCTAACGGTTAATCAGTCTAAAACAAGACTTTGTATTTTTTTTAAAATTTTTTGAATTAAATAAATTAAATAAACGTAGACGTAGACAGAAATGATCTTTAAAAAATATTATTTATTAACAACCTATTTTAATTTTGTTGTGACAGGAGAACGAAAAGCCCAGCTTTGTGGAATAGGACAATATGGAACCATGATAGGTGGCACGATTGGATTTACAATCACAGCATCTATAAGCATGGTGTAAAGTCCATTAAACCCCTCTTAAACCACATTATTAATTCTATCATGTTAATGGAATAAGGGGCAGTTTCGTAATTTTCTTATTAAACTTAATCGAACCTAAGTTGAAAATAACACGACCTAATATAATCAGGTCCGATCAGAGGTGAATCTAGAAAATTTTCAATGGGGGTAACCACTAATATATAATAATTTTAAAAAAATATTAATAGTAATTTTTTTTTACATGGGGTAACCAAATGCTAATACCCCCTATATTTTTTTACCATGGGGTAACCATGATTACCCCATGCCTCCGCCACCGGGTCCGATTCTAATGGGCAAATGAAGTGTTTGATTCAAGCCTTCAATTTGACAATTATATAGAGGTCTCATTTTAATTTTTTAATTGTATATATTAAAAAATAGTAAATATTACCATTTTAACACTCTTTTCATTTTCACGTGAAATCCCATATATTTGTACCCTATATATTATATATGACCCTGAATATAATGAATTGATAGTACCATAACGTGTGTTTGTTGATGTTTAGGGCGGTTAAAAGATCAAATTGCTTCCACAAACACCATGCTAGACATGGCTGCCACACTTCGAACAACACTTTCATACTTATTTTCAGCCTGATTGAAATAGTGCTGAGCCAGATTCCAAACCTCCATGAACTCACTTTGCTCTCCGTCATCGCCGCGACTATGTCCTTCGCTTACTCTTCCATAGGCCTCGGTCTCTCCATAGCCCGTGTCGTAGGTAAGAAAAACACTCACTCACACACTAAAATGATTTTTATTTGAATGCAATAGTTCACAATCCGTGTGAGATCGATCGTGAAGGTGGAGCTCATGCCACGACAAGCATCACCGGAATACCGATGGGAAATGGCGTGACCGGCGCAGACAAACTGTTCAACACTCTATCCGCCATTGGAGATGCTGCATTTGCCTATGCTTTCACCATGGTGCTTATCGAGATACAGGCAAGCGAACGAGTTATTATAGAATTAGAGTTCTTGTTTGTAACGTTGTATGTCTGACGTTTGATGTATTAATAATAGGATACTTTGAAATCCAGCCCTCCGGAGAATAAAGTGATGAAAAAGGCTACCTTCATAGGGATATCAGTCACATCCATGTTTTACTTGCTGGGTGGAATCATGGGATATGCTGCATTTGGGAACAATGCCCCTGGCAACATCTTGACTGGATTTGGATTCTTTGAGCCATTCTGGCTCATTGATGTAGCCAACATCTGCATCATGCTACACCTCGTCGGAGCCTATCAGGTAATGCGCGCGTGCAATTGAGTGATGCATACATTTTTACTTAAGATTGTCACACTTGCTTTTTGCACTTTAATATATGCAAGTTAAAAAGTCCCCACGTTTCACTAACTTGATGGAAATTATTTACATGTGAATCCCCATACGTTTTACTGAGATTGTTGCACTTGGTTACTGCACTTCAATTAATTATTCAAGTTAAATACTCTCTCTCTTTCACTGTATTGATTGAGTCAGATACTGAGTCAGCCGACTTACGGGTTTCTGGAAGATTGGAGCAGAAAAAAATGGCCAGAAAGTACATTTGTGACAAAAGAGTACTTGCTCGACCTCTCTTGTGTAGGGATTTTCAGTTTTACCCTGCAGAGGTTGGTGTGGAGGACTGCCTACGTTGTACTAACAATGGTTGTGGCCATGACTTTCCCTAACTTCAACGATATCGTCGGGTTGGTCGGATCGGTGGCGTTTTGGCCGTTGACCATATATTTTCCTGTGGAGATGTACATCGCTCAAGCAAAAATTCCAAGATTCTCATTCACGTGGACGTGGATGCAAGTGTTGAGTGTTGCATGTTTAGTTATCTCACTTCTTGCAGCTGCTGGATCTGTGCATGGACTTATACGTAATCTCCCCACCTTAAAGCCCTTCAATTCTGTATCCTAACATGTATCAAATCTTTTGAGGGAAAAAATGTTGTGAAATTATTAATGTTGTTGTTACCAACAACTGATCATAGTATCTGGTGCTATTATAATCTAAACCAGCATTTCATAGTTGTCATTCGTTAGTTTTATCTTTTACATTGTACATGAGATGCAGTAAGAATAGTTGCGGTTAATTAAAATAATAAAAGGTAAAAGGTTTTAGTTCCAATATTAAAAATTTATTATGTAACATGTAGTAGTAATAAAATTTTGAAATAGATAACTTTTTACCCTTATGTTAGGTTAAACCTTGGTGGTATTAGTTCTCTCTCATCTACTGTGGGCGATATCCACCTAGAACTATGTGTTTTCTGCGCCGTTTTTCTCTTCCAGATTCTGGTGTGTTTTAAGCAACGCTGCCTATGGGTAGAACAGGGAAGAAGGCAGTGGTCAGGTCGAGTAAATGTGATGCAGAGGAGAAAAGTGGATATGAGAAGGATAGGGAGGAGTCAACGAAGGAGATAAAAGGGATCTTGAATGGAGAAAATGGTACGAACAAGGGTTTTCAAAAAATTGGAGGAAGCAGGAGATGGATTAATGAAAAAATTGGAGGAGGATGGAAATATCACAGAGAGGAGTAAGCAAATTGAGAGAGGTGAAAGCTCCAAAGTAAGCGAAGGCAAAAGGCTCTCATGGGAAGAACGAATGGAAATTGGGGAAGAAACCAAATGGAGTAACCTGTTTGACAGAGACGAAGCAGATGTTAAATACTATGAGCCGATTGAAGTGGAAGGATTGAAGATGGGTGAAATAACTCTTGAAGATGTTGAGGAGAGCTCACATCAATGGAGCACATCAATCATTTGCAGAATTCTGGGTGCTAACCCTCCATTCAAGGTAATCGAAGGGTTTTTCTTTAGAATTTGGGGAAAGAAGGTTATGAAAGTGTGGATGCTTGATAGAAGTGTTTATTTGATAAATTTGATGAATGTGGATTGCAAAAATGAAATTGTTAATGCTGGAACTGTATTTTTTTAATGGAAAGCCAATTGTTGTAAAACCTTGGTCGGCTAATTTTGATTTCTTTGAACCAGTAAGAATTCCAGTTTGGATTTAGCTACCTAATCTCCCCGTAGCTTACTGGCAGCCAAAGCTAATTTGTAAGATTGTAAGCCCCATAGGAACACCAATCTGCCTAGATAAAGCCACACAAGAAAAGGACAGGCTGGCATATGCAAGAATTATGGTGGAAGTGGAAATAGGAGGTGATATACCTGAAAAAGTACTGTATCTGAATGAACACAGAGTCATCATACAGCAAAAGATAATCTATGAGTGAAAGCCAATGAAGTTTATGGAATGTGATCAGCTTGGTCATTCCAAAAATGAATGTAGAGGAAATGCAGCAGTGGAAGTGGTGGATAGAGCAAAAAAGAACTAGAAGATCTATATCCCAGTTAAGCAGAATGAAAATGCTGAAGTAGGGAAAACTGGGGATGTTGAAGTATAGAAAACTGGAGATCAAAGTGTGACTGGTGATGCATCTGCAGGAGTAAGGCATGAAAATGAGAAGAAAGGTGGCAACAGGGACAGATCTTTAAAAGATAAACCTCCAAATGGAAAGTAATTGGCTTGTATGGAATGTAAGAGGGTTGAATAAGTCCAGTAAGCACAGTATAATCAAGAAGGTTTATTTACAAAACAATATTGGTTTGCTGGGATTACTTGAGACAAAAATCAAAAAAGAAAAAGAAAAAGAGGTTTGGAAGAGTATTGGTTTAGATTGGGAGTATGAAACAAATGTGGAGGTGGCAGTAGGTGGA
>JAULKJ010000008.1:3184296-3194732 GCA_032355405.1 Rubia balearica
GTCTTTCCATAAGTTTATGGAAAGACGGAGTTTAATTAGAATAATAAAAGGTAAAAGGTCTTAGTTGCAATATTAAACTTTTATTATGCAATGCAACCCAAAATTTTTATCTTCATTTCTTTTTATTTACACTTTAAACCTTGGTCTTTCCATGACTTATGGAAAGACCGTCTTTCAAGAGACGGACTCGTTTTTTAATTTTTTTTCAAGAGTATGAGAAAAAATGGTAAATGGGTCAAAAAGGATTGATTTGGGTAAAAATCCGACCCGACTTGTTTTGACCCGACCCAATTGACCCAAATGGGACATTGAACCGACCCGATCTAACCCATATGGACCGGATCAAAACAGGTCGGGTCGGGCGATTTGAAAACTCTTACTTGGCGCGGTCTCTTTCTGGCCTTTGACAGTGTACTTCCCTGTCGAAATGTACATAGTACAAGCGAGGATTCGCAGGTTTTCTTGGACTTGGTTAAGAATATTGAGTGGGGTTTGTTTGATCATCTCGCTCGTGGCTGGTGCTGCATCCGTTAGGGGCCTTATTCGGAATCTACTCACTGTTAAACCCTTCAAATCTGAGTCATGAAGAAGTGCAATGATTACTTTAAGTTGAAGTTCATCCGGCCATTAAAGCAAAACTAATTTATTTTAAAAATATGCAGAGATTAGATTATGTTTTTTTCTCGAAAGAAGGCGCTCTATTTATAAAACATAAGAGATCATTTGGTTAATTCAAACAAAGGAAAGAGGAGGGAAATCAATCAAGAAAGAGAAACAAGAGAAAATAATTAAGAAACTGATACAAAGGGAAAGGAAATGAATGATTGAAATGTTGTTGTTGTAGTTGTTTGGTTCATCCAAGGAAACAGAGATGATTATGA
This sequence comes from Rubia balearica, assembly GCA_032355405.1. NCBI lineage: Eukaryota > Viridiplantae > Streptophyta > Magnoliopsida > Gentianales > Rubiaceae > Rubia > Rubia balearica. The sequence goes on from JAULKJ010000008.1 coordinate 3,185,178, forward strand.
TACAAGTGTTTGGTTCAAATATTTTTATTAAAATGGGAATCAAAAACATAATTTTCAAGTCATCTGTGTATGCAATTCTTAATCACTTGGGGGGAAAATGCATTACAAGCCCTACAACCGTCAATGCATCAAATTGAATGATTGTAATTTCTTCTTAAATTCTAAAAATAATTAGAATTTGGTTTGATATTAAGAGTCTAGTTAATGAATGACATCTCTAGAGTTTAATTCAAGAAATTCTACATGAATGAGAAACTCAAGAGTTCAACTTAAACTCATATTAATAGATGGAGGGTTAGAGAGTTGAACTCTGAGAATCCTTCACTTTGGGTTGCACTAGTGCAATTTTGATCATTAACGATGCAAAATTTTTAGATCCGGACCCTATAGGTCAAATTTTTTAAATCCATACTCGGCCCACGGATCTAAACCTTGTGGGTTAGGATCGGATCCTAAATTCATGCTCATCCCTACAAGAGAAATTGGACTTTTACCAAAAACGATATTGCAATAATACTAAATATAGAGTAAAGTGTCAAAATAACTCTGACTTTGGGTTGAAAGTGCCAACATAACCTTGTAAAATGAGAAAGTGCCAAAATAACCCCGACTTTGGGCTGAAAGTGCCAATATAACCCTGTAAAATGAGAAAGTGCCACAATAACCCTAGTTTTATAATGTACTCCCTCCAACCCAACTATTTTTGCAGAAAGAGAATTATCACGTTGTTCAAGAAACATGTTTGACCGTTAATATCTCTATCTACGTACAATAACAACAAATAAAAAGTTAATATTTTAAAACTACTTGTTACGACGAATTGAATAATATTATATACAATAATATTGTTGTTCATATATTCATTCAAATATGCGAACTTTGATGGAGAATAATGTTAAGATTCTCTCTCCGCAAAAATAGATGGGACGTAGGGAGTATGTGTCAGCATAACTCTGGGAGCCATTGACTTCAATTGTCAGCCCCGGAATTGGCCAGATTTTTAATGAAATGACAATTTTACCCTTACTTAAAAAAAGAATTCCTCCAACACCCTTTTCTTCTCCCTTGTCTACACCATTTTCTCCATCACCATCTCTGATTTCCAGCATCACCTCCCGTCGTCTCCGTCCCCTTCCTTCTCACCTTCTTTTTCGAGATCTTCACAACCACGATCACTGCCACCGACATCCGAATTCCCGTCATACCATAATCCCCTCCATCGTTCACCCCTCTCATAGACCCTGTCTTGCTCTCTGCATATCCAAAGCTTTTGTCTCCCGACGAAGAATATCCCGTAACCTTTGTCTAGTGCACGTTCGACCACCCAAGTTTCGCATGGGCTTGCGGATTCAGAAATTCAAATCTCCAGATTTCGGCCACCCCTAGCTCAAGCTCGAGCTAGGGATGATGGAAACAACATGGCTCCGCTTTTAGGAACTTGGTTAACATCTCCACGAAGCGATTGAAATCGAACGACGTCTTGAGCTTCTCGTAAGAGACTATGGATTTCAATCGGGTTTCTTCCCAATGACCGCATTAGAAGCCCTAGCAGTGGCGAGAAGAAGGGGCTGGTAAGGAGGAAAGATGGTAGGGATGGTGGAGCTGGTAGCGGTGACGAGAAGAAAGGGTTAGGTTGTGGTGGGCGTTGGTCGTGGCGAGATGAACCGCGTATTTCACACCAGGAGAGGGTGGCAGGTGGTGGTGGCGGAGATAATGTCGGAGAAGGTGGCAGCGAGTGTGCCGGAGAGGGTGGCAGTAGCTGGTGGCTGACGGCATGTGGTGGTGGAAAGCGGCAATAAGAGGGGTAAAATGGGAAAAATTAAGCTGAAGTGGATGAGGGCATATTTGTCATTTAGGGTCCGGTCAACAACCCAATTGGGGAATCAATGTTGAAATGTGACTTGAAGGTTATATCTGCACAATCCATCATGGAGTCAGGGTTAATTAGTTTGGCACTTTCAAAATTTTACAGGTTATATTGCAACTTTCAACCTAAACTATGGTTAGAAACACAATATAACAAGTCATTTCTTTTCTTTACTAAATATTGGCGAACTAAAAATCCATGTATGATATACAATACAATCAACAATTATCATTTGAATAGTCATTTTTGATAGGTTTTCCATTACTCGTTTCAAATTCCACTTCATACTTTGATTTTAATAGTTGAATACTAATATCACGTTTTAAATTTATTTTATTAAAAATAATTGAAACTGTGTTTCATCAAACTTAAAATTTTAAGTTCAAGGACTGTCTTATAAGTGTTTTATTATTAATATTTTTTTATTAAAATAATTTAAATTTACAAAAAAGATTGATGTTTCAGTAAAACAACAAAAAAAGGTTCTATTACACTATTGGAAAACCCTTGATTAAAGGCATTAGTCGAAAGCGGTTCCTGAAACGTCTTTAATTTGGATCCGAAGTGTCTTTAATTCGAAACTCCCTTCCAAATCCCGTCGAAGTTTTAAAGGCATTTTTACTTTGTTTAAAGGTGGTTCTTCAAAAACCGCCCTTTAATGAGCATCAATTACAAGCAGTTCTATTGAAGAACCGCCTTTAACAAATGTCTTTGTTTGCATTTTGGGCCTAAGTATATATATCTAGAGTTTATTTTTCCTCCCTAAGTTTATTTATGGCTCTCTTTTCCTTCCCTTATTTTTCTTCCCAAGATCTGCCTTTTCCTTCCCTTATTTCTCTTCCGTCGCCCCCCCCCCCCCCACCTTTATTTTCTCTTCCGTTGTTGTCCCCCTTCTTTTCTCTTTCTCTTCCGCGCTATCCTCCACCGCTGAAGCCCTAGGTCACCTCTGCCTAAGCTCTGCCGCTCGCCTCCTAAGCTCATATCGGACGTTGGCATCATTTATGTAAGGTTGTTGCTGTGTTTTATGGTTAGGGGCATTGTTGTTGCTTTTAGGATCTAGGTTTACTTTGCTGTTGGAAACCGATTTGATTTCCGGCAGCTATTTTTTTGGGACATCAGAAATAGGTTTCGAATTCAGAACATATTTCGGACCCTAATAGAAGGTGGCTTTTGAACCGCCTTGGATCGAAATCGATCAAAGGTAGGACCAAAGAAGACATTTGAAAAGTGTCTTTTCTGGTTAAAACTACATTTAACAGGTCTTTCTCCACTTGTGTTAGGAGGCTAAAAATTGTCCCAATAATTCTCTATTGGGACGCTTACATTCATAGAATGATTCTAACAGTGTCTCATAAACGTTCCGTTACAGCGAATCCATATAGATCTTGGATCGCTATATTAAGCGACTCTATAGACAAGATATAAAGTTATTTTTATGCATCTTATTATATTATGTTGTTTTTCAATGTCATAGTTACATATATATTGGGAAGTTTAATTTATAAGCTTTCCAATATACATATAGATGGACACTTATAATTTATAAATGTCCTAATAGTTTTGATATTGGATCGCTTTGTAATATCCTAATTATATATTCCCTCTGCCCCACTAATTTTGGTCTATTTACTTTTTCATGGTCATCAATGATTATGTTTGACCGTCAATATCTCTTGCTACATATAACAATTTTGTATAAAAAATTATATTTAGAAAATATAATTTTAGATGAATCTAACATTATCTCGCATGATATGTTTATTATAAATATATTAATTTATATTTATGGTCAAATTTTAGTAAAGTTGACTTGAAAAATGTAAATAAGCCAAAACTGGTGGGACAGAGGGAGTATATGTTGGGACACTTTTAATATGTGTCACAGAACATTAGATTGTTTAATTTTATAAACATTTTAATATATTTGTTAGGGCGCTTCTTATAAAAGAATCATATGTACTCCCTCTGTCCCAACAGTAATGGCCTATTTATTTTTTCACAATGTTCAACGATCATGTTTGACCGTTAATATCTTTAGCTACATGTACCAATTTTACATAAAATTTTAATATTTAAAAAATATATGTTAAGTTGAATTTAACAATACCTAGCATGATAGATTTATTACATATATAGTAATTTATATTTATGGTCAACGTTTATCAAATTTGACTTTGAAAAAATAAATATGAAGGAAGAGAGGGAGTATACGTTAACACATCTTTTGAAATTCCAAACGACAATATTTCATTTATTTATGTAGCAATTATGTTTTGTTAGAAAATTAAATAATGTTGACTATATAAATGATCAACTTAAAATTTAGTTTTTTATCAAATTAAAATTTAGTTTGGTGGATAGAAGAAGAGTAACACATTTCGTGTACATATTCGGCAACTATTTGAATGGTAAAGCATAAATAGAAGATAATCAATTTTATGATTATCACGTATCCCATCCTCTTTCTATGTTAAAATTTTAAAATTTTAATACTGTTATTTATCGTTTTCGAAACCCATCAACGTGCCTAGCAAAAGTCAAACAATTTTTTAAAAATGGATTGTTTTTTTTAGGGATTTGAAGTGTGTATGTTTATAAAACTATCAATCTTTTTATATTGTCCTACTAATTTAGTCTTCCCTCAACAAATGTTCTCCTGAAAACTAAAATCACTAAACTCCAACTGAAACCGAAAAGAAAATCATTAGAAAAGGCCAGAAAAATAAATAAACAGCTACAAATTACAAAGATTCCTATCCGAAAACAAATTAAATTCCCCATCAAACTTTATGATTCCGGTCAAACATTTCCTTTCCAAAAAAACAAAAACTAGCAAAACTGGGAGAATCTCATTAATTACCAACCTAAATGACAATAGCACCTACTCGTAGAATCCCCAGAAAAGAATTATTTATATATATATTCACATCAACATTTGCAAATGCAAGTTCATCAGTAATAACTGCACCACCGTTCCTCTCAAATCCTTTCAAAGCTTTCATGGAGACAGGCTACGATGGTTCGAAGTTTGACGATGATGGCCGCCCTAGACGAACTGGTAAGAATTAATGCATGGTGATTTTCATTTTTCACACTTTTTGTTTCCTTTTTGCTCGTTTGATTCGCGGTTGTTTGGTGTAATAATTATGCATGGTGATTTTTGGGTTTGTTTTTTAAGGGACTCTGGCGACGGCGACGGCGCATATTATCACGGCGGTGATTGGCTCCGGCGTGCTTTCTCTGGCGTGGGCGGTGGCGCAGTTGGGGTGGATTGCGGGCTCCGTCGCTCTGTTTGCTTTCTCCGTCATCACTTGGTACGCCTCCGTTCTTCTCGCCGACTGTTACCGGTCGCCGGATCCCGTCACCGGCCGGCGAAACTATACGTACATGGAAGTCGTGAGAGCTGTACTAGGTAAAAAAATAAATTAAACACGGCTTTCGCTTCATTTTTAAATTTTAAAAATGAACTCATATGCACTTTTTCGAGATTGAAGATTTAATTTAGACTCTTCATCTTCTTTGGCCTTTGGGGATTCTTGATTCTTGAATTCAGCATGCACGGGGAAACTAATGCTCTGTTTATTTTCTTATGAACTGATCTTAACTGGAGTGAATTGGAAAATAGGAATAAAATGTTAAAATCAAGTTAAATATTTGAGTGACCCTATTGTTTTCTAAATTGATTATTTGAACATATTACAAATTAGAATATGTGATTTCAGGAGGAAGGAAATTCCAATTCTGTGGAATAGCTCAGTATGCACAGCTGGTGGGCATTACCATCGGATACACAATCACCGCATCTATTAGTATGGTGTAAGTACAAAATTACTTCATTTCAATTCTCAAAATGAGTTCTTTGTATAATCTTTTCAACCGTGTATGAAAATTGAAAAGTTAATATTTAAATTGCATATGTTGCGAAGAATATAACAAGATTCTTACTTGTTTAAACAGGGCTGTGAAGAGATCAAATTGCTTCCATTACCATCATACCCGAGATGGTTGTCACACCTCAAACAATCCCTTCATAATCGTGTTCGGAGCAACCCAAGTTTTGCTCAGCCAAATCCCCAACTTTCATGAGCTTTCCATCCTCTCCATCATTGCTGCAATCATGTCCTTTGCCTACTCTTTCATCGGCTTTGGCCTCGCCATAGCCCAGATCGCAGGTAATCTGGAACCTGTATTCGGTTCATCCAACGATGTTTATGCTGACTTTTGTTGTCTGTTCTGGAGGCGGTGTTCATCCGGAGACGAGCATTACAGGAGTGCCGATTGGACCTGAAGTGTCAGGTTTGGACAAAATGTGGAACTCATTCTCAGCCCTCGGAAACATTGCCTTTGCTTATGCCTTCTCAACCGTCCTTGTTAATATTCAGGCAAGAATTCAAGACAGCTTTTGTATTACTGTCTGAAATCTTTGATTGATGGAATTTGTTGTCTTATGTTAATTGCACTTAATTACGTGATTACAGGATACGTTGAAACCCAATCCTCCAGAGAATAAGGTGATGAAACAAGCAACATCGCTTGCCATTTCCATCAGCTCTTTCTTCTACATACTATGTGGAGTTCTTGGATATGCTGCATTTGGTAACAATGCTCCGGGTAACCTTCTGACCGGGTTTGGCTTCTACGAGCCATTCTGGCTGGTTGATTTCGCCAATGTTTGCATCGCTGTGCATCTTGTCGGGGCCTATCAGGTTATATAACTAACCGCATGTGATTTTCTGAGAAGTCAATAAGAAGGAATTCCACCCGATAATAAAGTTGCGTGATAATTTCAGGTGTTTTCTCAGCCTATATACGAGTATGTGGAAGAAGTATGCAGAAACAAATGGCCAGAGAACAAGTTTTTCACGTCGGAAATGTTCATCACGTTGCCTTGTGGAGGTGCAATTTTCAGTGTGAGTTTCTTCAGGTTGGTTTGGAGGACATCATATGTGGCTCTCACCACAGTGATAGCCATGATCTTCCCCAACTTCAACGACGTTGTTGGATTGCTTGGCGCGGCCTCTTTCTGGCCTCTCACGGTCTACTTCCCTGTCGAAATGTACATAGTACAAGCGAAGATTCAAAGGTTTTCACGGACTTGGATTTGGTTGAAAATATTGAGTGGTGTTTGCCTGATCATCACGCTCGTGGCTGGTGCTGCATCTGTTAGAGGCTTGATTCACAGTCTACACACCATCAAGCCCTTCAAATCCGAGTCATGAAGAAGTTTTTACAGCTCTTGTAAGTAGTAACTTCTGAGTTTGAAGTTCACCTAGCCAAAATGCAACTTATGTAATGAAGTAGGATCGAAGTTAATTTTATCCCCAAATCCTTACCCAAATGTTAGTTTTATTGAAGTTACTGAAGCTTGACTAGAGCTTTTCAGCTATTGTTAAAGTTCTTTTCGTTCATGTGCGTTTTTTTAAAACAAATAGTCGGACACGTTTATATTGCCATCTGGAATTGATAAGTGTTACCACCCAGTACATGTCAGGTTATTGGCATTCATTACAATGGATCTTGGGATTTTGATTATATTTATTATGTTGAACATCATTGCTAAAATTATAATGCTCCTAACTAACCCCTTTAGTTCATGTGCATCAATGTAATTAAAATACGTACTACGGGTTTCTGTATGTAACTCCTTAATTAAAACAAATGAATTATTTTTCATTCATTATTTGTACACTGTGAGAAATATTGTCCTGAAAACAAGTTTACATTTAATATTACCATTCATTTGATGTCGATGACTCTTAGTAAAAGTGAAATTCAAAATGTAGTGCCACTACAAAAGAATTGGAACTTCACAAAAGTTGAAATTTTAATGCGGGAGTGATCAATATATACTCCCTCCGTTTTTCTAACATTAGCTCCATTTGACTGCAAGAATTTTCAAGGCATATTTGACCATCAATAACTTTAATTGTATATAATAATCGACGTCATTTGAGATGTCTTTGTATTCACCGTAACACGTAATTTCTAAAAGGTAAAATTGTATAGTCTGTTATTGTATGAAATTAAAATTATCAGTTGTCAAACATGCCTTGAAAAATTTTAAGAAAAAAGTGAGTCATTGTTAAGAAAGAGGAAGTATGTATATTGGAAGATTATTTTATCTAAGGACATCTGAACGACTTTAAAAACCCACTTTTGGTGGTATTACCACGAATCTCTTAAAAACGAAGTATTTTACCCGTTCCAGTAAAAATAGCACATTTTTTTTTGTCCGTCCCAATAAAAATGACATAGTTTAAAAACTACCCAAAATAACAAAGAATGTGCTGGTAAATTCCCACAATGTCCTCTTTAATTTTAAATAATGTTCATATTGAGCTCATAGCTCTTCCAAAATATCCTTACTTTTTCACAATTATTTCATGTCATATCAACTTATATAAAAGAACGTGGCAAAAGCAAATGCATTATTTTTATTGGGCGGAGGTAGTATAAGATTAAAGGGAATTGTGTTATAGGTTTGAAAGCTAGATAAAAGAAGAAAAAACTCGTTCTATCCTTATTTTATTGTCTATAATTTTTCATTATACGGAGTATATAATTAAAAATGTTAACCATTTGAAATCAATATTGAATAGTGAAAAGAAACAAGGGGGTAAATAGATTCAACGCAAAGTTTTATTTTATACCAACTAATCGTTATTAAATGTCAACCAATTAACCAACCGAATCATGTATCATTTGTATCGAATATGTTGGTAACCAATTATGTGGTATGATATACCAAACATTTGTAATGATACGGTAATTGTATTGAGAAAATATTACCATGATATTATCATACCATACCAAACATTTATATATTAAAATTATAACTAATATTACGTGAAATTTGATCTTTTATTTTGTCAAGATTTAGTCATTCGTTAATATTAGAACCAATAGCAATAATTTAAAATATGTAGTTTTTGTTTTGGTTCCAATATACTGGATATTGGTAGAAGTTTCACTTATTTCCTTAAATCGAATTTCTGGTCAATTGGCAATTTTGTTTTAACACTTACAAAAAAAATTAAAATCATAATTTTCTTTTATTTATTATATTTTACTTAGGAGTAAATACATTTATAACCCAAAATTTAGGTTGAAAGTGCTAATATAAACATGTAATTTCAAAAAGTGTCAGTTTAAACCTAACTAATTATTGTATGTGTCAATCTAACCCAAACTTCCTAATTCCGACATTGACCAAATGAATTCAGGCATGACCAAGAAATAAAATGACAAAAACACCCCTTATGACCAGGGACGATCATGGGTCGGGTCTAGTAAGACCCAAACCCGACCCTAAGAAAAATTAGTTAGACCTAGACCCGACCCGACCCCGTAGGAGTGTGAAAATATTAGACCCGTACTCAGACCGATGGGTTTAAATGGGTCTTGGGTCCAAAATCCAAAATGGGTCTAATATTTTTTTCCTTCACTAAATGGGTCTAATATTTTATTTTATTTTCCTTCACTAAATGGAGTATATATTATCGTAAATGTAAATAATTGAACTTCAATATATTAGAATTGTTTTTTCAAGAAAAATTGAATTTGAAATAAAAACACAAAGAGAATATGAAAATAATTTAGAAACTAAGGTAAAATTATATATATAGTTAGGGTTATATGGGTCTACGGGTCGGGTCTAGGTCTTAGAATTTTATATTCGGACCCGTATT
>JAULKJ010000008.1:3280149-3294411 GCA_032355405.1 Rubia balearica
GGTGAGTTCCCTCTTAAATACTTGGGGCTACCTCTGAACTCAACCTGATGGAATGCAGGAACTTGTGCCAATTTCCTTGAGAAGATAGCAGAAGATTAAAGAGATAGGACTCCAGGAACTTATCCTATGCTGGAAGAGTGCAATTGGTAAACACAGTTCTCCTAAACATCACAGGTTACTGGACAAGTGTGTTCAAGCTTCCAGAAAGCCTACACAGGGAAATAATAAGTTTGTGCAGGGATTTCATCTGGGGAAGGGAAAGTGGTCAAAGAGGGTTCACATCAGTTTCTTGGGACACCATGTGCAGATCAAAAACAGTAGGAGGATGGGGACTGAGGGACCCCTCTCCATGGAATAGAGCTTCCTTATGCAAACTTATCTGGGATGTTAGCTCTGAAAAGATATTTTGTGGGTGCAATGGGTTCATGCATACTACATCAAAGGTCAGGACTTCAAGAAGTACAGAGGCTCTGACTCACACAGCTGGGGATGGAAAACAATAACAAGATTGAAGCTGCAAATGTCTGATCAAATGGAGAAATGTGTGAAGAGGAATGGCATATTCAGTATTAGGAAGGCCTATGACATCCAGAAAGGAGGGCCGCAAAAAGACTACCTGGAAAGACTCCTTTGGCATCCCAAAATACAACCTAAACACAGGTATTTTCTTTGGATGCTATTCAAAAATAGATTGCCTACTGTGAGAAGGTTGGAAAGGTTCAATGTAATTCCTGGAGGAACGATATGCTGCATTTGTAATGCAAACAAAGAAGATGATGCCCACCTATTCATTGGATGCCCCTTCACTTCCAGCCTGCTCAGGATGATAAGCTGTGGAACAGAGAAAAATCTGAGAGCCCTAAAGAAAAAACTTTATTACTTCATGATCAAGAGGACGTGGTACAAAATGCAGTTACTCTCCACCACTATATACCAGTTATGGATTGAAAGAAACCAAAGAATCTTCCAGGCCAAGGAAATGAAGGTGGAACTATTGATGGAAATGATCAAGTCCGAATGCAAATGGCTTAATGGTGAAGTACTATAGGAAAATAGACACCTTGCTCCATTCTCCTAATTTGGTTACTCAGAATCTGTTTTTGTAATAAGTTAAGGGTGATGACCTAAACTATGAATTATTTGATGTTTGATTTTAATATAATTTCCGATCAAAAAAAGGAGGAATAGTCCCGCAAAGTATCACCAAAATGTGGTTCAACAGCTCCATGTGCTAGGATTATAAACAAAAGGAAATAAAAGTCCTTAAATAAAAAACTAAAAATAGGAAAAAATGTATCGAAGTTTTCAACATAAAAACAAGTCATATGACCACTAAAAGATTGATTAATCATAACTCTAGGATAAACAAAACTAAGGATTACAACGAAAACTCCCTTTCTAAAATAAAAAAATCCCTCAATAATATTTCAAATCACAAGCCTTTTACATCAAAATTTATTTAAGTTCCTAGCTATATACTAGCGAGGCCACTAAAAGCCCCAAGATAATTAAGGATAATGGCAACCCATTCATCCACTTCTCTTTTCTATAACTAGTGCCCCCAGTGATGGGGAACCATCCTCCTTACCAATAAGGAAATGCGTAATAGAAAGCTAATATCACTATACAAACATGCACACCATACCAACTCACATGCGGCAGACTTGCAAAAATGCCCATTAGGCAATGTTAGGAAACAGAACTCTGCATTATTCTAAAAAAAAAACTGAACATACCTTGCCCACGTGCCATTCTCTTATCCACATTAGAAGACCACTTCCCCCGTAGTCCTGATTAAAAGTCTAATAACTAGGCCATATCAACAAAATCCCGAGAAATAATATACCTAGATACTCATATTAAGAATGCCCCAAACCTCCAGTCCCTTCACACAAGAAACCACATGCCAACCATCTTTGCTTACCGAAATGACATAAGTAGGCAAATCACCTACGAACTCTATTGGCAACAAAAACACCCATGCCTCGCAAGGATACAAGAAAATAGCTCATGACTTCGCATGCACATGGAACTAACACCAGCTAGCGATACAAGTGGAGTATCCCCCACCTTCTAATTGCAGACCTAGAAAACCATGGCCCCCTTACTCCTTAACTTCCCAAACAACCAACCAAAGTATTTCAAACCCCTAAAACTAGATTATTTCACAAGTACAACCAAAATTCACCATAATAATTTAGAGCCCTAGTAATAGAACAATAAAAACCTAGGATAGTTCATCAAGTAACAAAGAAAACCACACCTTGCGACGGTCAGAGAAAGGTTGCCCAAGGTTTCACATAGGCTGAGAAAAACACAAGCCAGTGATACAAGTGCACAATCACCTGCCTCATAATCACAGGGATATAGTCCATATCCCTTAGCTTAACCAAGCCTTATAGCCAACTAAAAGCATTACCAACAGACCAATCATGCTTAAAACACCTTAGACATTCAAAACCCCACCCCAATATAGTTCTGATATCATCCCTAAAACACTAGAGCCAGATTGCAACTTACCACCTCTACAAAACCCACAATTAAAACACACTCTAGGGATAACACAACACCATCAGTGCACAACAATTTTGAACCAATCAAATAAACAAGTAAGAAATAAAAAGACACAAACAAAACCACACAATCGATCTATACGACTGTCAATAACTCGACAACACAAACAAGAAATCTTACATCACAACATAAAATCAACAAAGAAAGAATCATTACGCAAACTCACAAAAATCACAAACACATTATAAGAAAAATATTTTTCATTAAAACTTTGCACCTTTTGGCAAACAGTTTCATTGTTGAGCAAAAATTACATAAACTTGTTTCCTTCTTCCCTCTCCTGCCCATCTAACCCACTGCCCGACCCACTAGGGACATTATTAGACAGATTGGTGATAGCTCCATTACCTCCTTAGGTTCAGTAATATGGCTAAATGAGCCAACCGATTGAAGCGAATTGCACGAAGGATCAACCTCCATATCTCGCTACTCCCCTCATTATCCACCCCCCCCTTATACTTATCCACATCGAATTTTTTAAACTCTTCTAGGAAGGGAAGAAATCTCATCTTCTCCAACTCTTCCACGAAGATGGAAAGGACCTCGTCGAATTCTCGTTTAGCATTTTCAATTGCCTTGGCAATAGTGTTGGCCTCCTCCAACCCTTTAATCTCTTGATCTGGGTTCTTGGCACGAATGCTCTCCCATCTATGGAACCACCCCACATTATAAATATTTTCATACATATCAGCAAAGAAATTATAAAAAACTCTTGTCTTCACCAACTTTTTCACCGAACCCCTAGGGTATCTCAGATTAGCGGGGCTTTCCTTTCTTAGCTCAATTAGCTAGTCACACAGTACCTCATTCACCTTGTCTTTATGATCAGATAGATTTTGTTCCTCATTAACCTTTACTTCCATCTAGGCACCCTCCTCCTTATTTCGGGCCAAATCTATCTCCAGCTCAGCCACCAGCTCAGGCAAACCCTTCACAACCTCAGCAAAACTAGCCATGCATTGGATCATGAACACAATTAATCCAACCAGAAATAAACTAAAGAAACCCATCGTTTCCAACCTAACACATACAATGTGTAATTTAACCAAAAACAGTTAAACTACCTCACCTGCCGAATGAAATAAGATGTAGTGTTTTTTGTATCTTATAGCACCAAGCCATAGGAAGTGGGCACCTTCACAACCTTCAAAGTATTACCTCCCTTAGAATCAACCCCAATCAGTTGTGGATAGGAAAAAAATGTTACCCTCTATGGCCGCCCCACCATCCCGTCCAAAGCCCCCTAGGCCGAAAACTTTCAAAGTAGGCTGGTGGGCTACATTCACCTTAGTACCTCCTGCACCTAACCCTTCAACACCCTTATAATTTTTCTTCTACTGAGGTTTTGGTAATGTCGGCGTAATGCCCCTCAGCTCTCTCTACGCTGTTACCTGGTCCGACAAAGTAATATTTAAAAGCGCCATTCCTATAGGAAAAACCATAATCAGTAACTAAAACACAAACAACTCACAATACAATAAAATAATACACAAAATATCAATTGATAAACATGAATAAGAAAGGCGATAACCTCGATTCTCCTTACGCCTCCCTATCTTCACTGAGTGCGTGGCCAATTCTACCATAATCCTACTTTCATTCTTCAATCTCCCTAATTTGTGTAATTTCAAAGAAAACTGTTGAGTTCCACAAAAGAACAAACTTGTCATCCACATGCTTAACAAAACATATACTTGTCCTTCCACATCCCATACTTGCTAGGAAAATCCTTTACAAGTGGAACCATGGAGCAAACCACCCTTATCCCTTGTCTACATTTTGCAGGTGAAAAAATCTAGTAAAATTGCTTACCCTCAATGGCCTATCAGAATTCTTACATTCTTCTAAGAAACAATTCATTATGGACACATCTCACGGATAAAGCTGGTCAAGAGAAACCTCGTAGGCTTTGAGATGGATAGAGTCAACGCATAAAGCACATGGTGCTTGTACACACCAAAATACCAAGTAGAATAATTCCACACTCTCTCACTGGAAACATATATCCTGAAAGAAGGATGATATTTCTTCAAAGCCAAAAAAGCATTCTCAATCATCACGCTATCTTTATTGTCAATATTTTGGCTACACCACTCCCAAACCACTCTATCTTCTACGATGTTCACTTCATCTCTGGTACGCACATCACTACGTACCACCCCACTAGCACCTACATCAGTTTAGGTATTAGAGGATGATGACTTAGAATGAACAACCATCATATTTGTGGAAAAAAAACATAAATTGAAATAAGTACCCTCAAAGAGTACAACTCTAGCGAACGGCCACGCAACAACTGCTTATACCATTGAAGTCCGGAAGAAACAAGGTAAGTATTGGTATTACGTTTTAACCTTTTACGGGCATGTATAAACCCAAACCGATAAAGTCACTTTCTGAAAATGCACCTTTTCGTGGCAACACATACTTGTGTCAGTTATGGAGTTGTTTCTCGTTAAATATGCACTAAAATTATTACTGAACATGTCATATCGCTTCTACATCAATTTTCTCCTCAATCTTTGGGACAACACATCCTAATCCCGAAGATAAAGGCATAACTAACCGATAAGCACAAAGTACCACTATAAATTTAAATAAATATTCTCTTTTACCCATGAAGCCATACTCAGCTTTATGCCAACTCCATCATTTTTAACGATGTCGATAAAACATATATGTTTCCCTTCACATAGGCCAAAAATACATTCTTTGGACCGCCTAAAAATTTACTCAATCCGCACTTTGTATGCTCTGACTTCGTGGTTGGGGGGCTTATATATATATGGCCCATGAGCATTAGCATACGAACCATCTCGCTATAACTTATCCGCTAACCCCTCGTAGACGAGCCAACATCGCTTCCTCGACATACAACTGATTCTGGAAAAAGTGCAGAAGCACCACTCAACACAGCATCCTCCACCAAACCACGATCTAGAAGAGGTGAGCATACCACGAGAGCAATGATCACACGATCAATGGGGACTTATAAATAAAGTTGGAGAGCACTAGACAAAGGTAAGAAACTTTTCCCACATTACAATCCAAAAAAAAAATCTATGCTAACTAGAACGTTGGAGCTTTCTTCACTATCATATCCTGCAGGTGTTTGGAGGAGCGGGACTCATCAAGTTGATCATGAGGCCTATTATCGCTTAAAAGGATTCTTCCACATTATCTTTGTATTGAGTTTAATGAATTGATGAAGTGCATCTATGGACAAAAATATATTTAGCTAGAACCACAATTTCCGACGACAATTCTGTTGTCGGATGTTAGTTCGTCAATAATACCGATTCCAACGTTTCTTCATGCCATATTACTTAACAACTATTTCGAACTGACAATCAAAACAAGAACTGGGTAAAAACAAATTCATCTAAATCAATTCCCCACCTCGCAACAACCAACTGACCAACAATATACTAGCTTCAGATCCGATATCAAAAATGTTTGTGACCTCTCACTCAGTCGTTTAACAATCAATGTAGCTTCTAATATCGGAAGAAACTAGATGACCTGATAAGCTTTCCCGTTCTAGGAGCATATTTCCAATATCGAAATTATCGATCGATCGACATGGTCTGCAACTCTTCCGATCACAAAAAGGTAACATAATGGCTGAAAATTGACAAACCATGCCCATCGATCTGAAGCGTCGTGGTTGACTATTTCAGATGCGGTTGAGAAATTGTTGTTCAATGTCATGTTGGTTGCGCGGCGGTGCCAGGGACGACATACAAATATCGCCGTCCAAACCATACTTTCACCGTCGTAAACACCCTCTTCCAGCACAAGTGTGTTAAATTATACACGGAACTTTTAAATTTAAATAATGTATTGTTTAAGATGAATATTATAATTTTTACCCAATATTTCTTATATTTTCACATTCAAGCATATTTTTTACGCGATTTAACTTATGATGCATAACATTCAAATTTAAAAAACACAGTGGTAAGTTAATTTTTTTCAAGGAGAAGAAATCAGTATCGCTACTTGAAGAAATGAACTTACCCCGTCATTTTGCGAGAGGGAATTTCTCTTTTCCATTGAAAGTAGACAATGACCTAATTGGTCGAAAGGAAGAAGATTTGGCAAATAATGATTATAATCGATGGGTCTTCCACGCTCCCTAATTATGAGCGCACCTTGCCCCAACAGAATAACACGGCAAGTAACTAGTCGGAGTAAGCGAAGAGTGGCTAATTAAAATCAAATCAATCTCTTTTTTTATAAATAAAAAGGAAAAAGAAATCAAATCAATCTCTCAATCCAAAAGTTAGAATCAAATACGCAACGATGTTGCATTACCAGTTTACCAGTGCTAATTTTCCTAATCTGCCGAACATTTTCCCCGACGCAGCACAAAACTTATCAATTGACCGCCAAACCTGTTAAATTTAGCACCTTGATTGTCGGACAAACATCTGCTATTTATTAAACTTAATTTTAATTTATTATATTAATATATAGGCAAACACAAATTCTTATTTTAGGCAGGCTAAACTTTAGTCAATGGTTTATTTGGGATGGGATTTTTTTCTAAAAATGCTGATAAATTTAGGGACCTTCTGTACAATTATCAAACTACTATATCTATAGCAAAAAATTTAGAATTTTCATTTTCATTATTTTTCTGCAACAGATCGGAAACCGCCTCCGCCGGCTGGTTTACAGCCGGATTTCAGCCTGAATTTCACCAATTTTCCCCCTCCTCCGGGAATTTCACCAATTTTAAAGATCTAAGGATTCAACTTGTAAGGCTAATTAAGAAGTCGTGTCCTTCCATTTTTGTAGAATTGAATGTCGTGGTATGAATGGGTGCAGGTTGAATAGGTTTTAAGGAACTTTTACAAGGTGTATGATTGACACCTATTTCTGCTAAAGATTGATGCGAACAAGGTATGCTGTATGTTTATTATCTGAATACTTTTCGGAAAACTGCAATTGATTGAAAAATGCAATTGACTGAATGAATTGTGTTGGTAATTCAGCTTGGCCAAGGACTGGTTTATGAAGCAGTAGACGATGCCAATGTTTGAGTAATGAACTTTCCTTTGTCATCAATGCTTGTCGGCGGCGACTGAATCAATGCCAATATTTTACTCTCTTTTTTTCACAGACTTGCTGGGTTTAATTTTACTTGATTGAGTCTATGATCAGTAAAGATTCTTTGGTCTAGTGGTTAGGACCTCTAAGGTATGAGGTTGTAGACCTGGGTTTGAAACTCGGTAGGCTCTTTTTTTAAAAGAAATTATATTCTTGAAGTACATGCTGAGATTTATTATTATTTGAATGAAGAAATATTCATTAATTGTTTGTTGGTCTAGTGGTTAGGACTCGTTGAGGTCTAACTTTTTGGTTGAGTTTGGTAGTTTTTTTCTCCCATATTGATATTTTTCATTATTGGGATGAACTTTATTTGATATGAATTGATGTTTTGTAGTTTATTTGGGTGATATTGATTGATATTTTTATTTTTTATTTTCTCATGTTGATATTTGTCATTTTTTGGCCAAGGTTTAGATGATAGAAGTTGATGTTTGTAGTATTTTTTTTTTGTGATATGAATTGATATTTGTAGTTTTTTTTCTCCCATGTTGATATTTTTCATTTTCCAACTGAGATTTTGGTAATAGGGGTTGGTGTTTGTAGTGTCATTTTTTTATGCTGATGTTTTTCATTTTCCTGATGAGTTTCAGGTGTTAGGAGTTGATGTTTGTAGATTTCTAGCGATATAGGTTGATATTTGAGGTACCATAGTTTTTTTTAGTTTTTCTCATGTTGATGTCTTTCATTTTATGGATAAGTTTTAGTTTATATGAGTCGATTTTTTGTAGTTTTTTTATTATATGGGTTATTTTTTTGCTTTTTTTTCCTCTTATGTTGTTTTTTTATTTTCTCAGTGAATTTTAAGTGATACAAGTTGATGTTCATAGTTTTTGGTGACATAAGTTGATTTTTTGTAGTGTTTTTTTCTATGTTGACGTTTTTTATTTTCTGAGTGAAATTTAGGTGATAAGATTTGATATTTTTAGTTTTTGGTTGATATTAGTTGTTTTTTGTAATTTCTATTTAAAAATTGATAATTGAAAATTAGTTGATGTATTCATGATTTTTAATTGATGTTTAGATAGTTATAGTCGACATTTTTTTTGTTAATTTTTTTATTTTTAATATATTTTTTATTGTTTTATATATATTTTTTTGCTCCAATTTGTTAGTTGATATTTTTTTATTTTTCGTTGATGTTCTGCTATTTTTGCTGATACTTATAATTTTCAGTTCGATGATTATATTACTTTTTCATTTTAAAAATATTTTTTAATATTTTTTAATTTATTTTGCAGATTGCAGATGGCGGGAAAATGATGAGAGGAAATGGACAAAAAAACCCTGAAAAATATTAGCGATGGATCCCTGTAAAATTATTAGAGATAGGCCCCTGTAAAATTATTGGAGATACGTCCCTAAAACTAGAATATAGCTAGAATTGTATAAAAACCCCTGCCTAAATTTTAGATTGTCTCACGGGAGACCATATCTTCTTCATTCTATTTAGTTAGAATACTTTTAATAGAAGTTTTACAAAAGACGTTTTAGTGTTGGATTTGAAGTAAATTATTTATATATATATATATATATTTAAAGAATGATTTTTCCTTAAAAAATTATTAATTTGGGTCAAAATCTAATCCAATTCTATCGATATCCGACTTGTTTCAAATTGAGTTGACCCACTTGATTCACATGAGATATTGACCTAACTCGAATGGACCAAATAAAAATGAGTCTGGTTTTCAAACTAGTCTGGTTGAGCACTCCTAATTTAACTATACTCCCTCACATAATATTATTAAATTTTAAATATCATGTGTGAGGGAGTATAGTTTTTTGTTTTTTAGAAGGGAAGAGGAAAGAAAAAGAGTCTGTCTCTTGGAAGACGATATTTCCATAAGTCATGGAAAGACCAAGGTTTAAAGTGTAAATTAAAAGAAATTAAGATAAAATTTTCGAGTTGCATGAACTGAATTATAAATTTTATAACTACTACATGTTTCATAATAAAACTTTAATATTGCAACTAAGACTTTTTACCTTTTATTATTCTAATTAAACTCCGTCTTCCCGTAAGGTTATGGAAAGACGATTTTTTCTAAGATTTTATCAAAGAAAAATATAAAAAATGGAAACTGAAACCTACCATACCTGAAGGTGAAGAAAACCCGTGGACGTACTTAAGAAAGGAGAAGACTAGGTTGCGGGGCCCAGTGGAATTGCGTCATTATCCAAGGTTCCAGTCTACAGCTGTCAAGTGTAATCCAACTCACGCCTCTCCATAGGTAGACCCAATCACAACATTCCTCATCAAAATCCGATTACTCATAATTCTCAATTCGTTTCATTGAATGTTGTACACTTTGTTTTGGAGTAGTTATTTTTCTGAATTTAACAAACTTTGTTTTTATAGCAAGATTCCTTTAATTTTATCCACTCATTTTACATTTTCCTTTCTAAATTCAATTTCATTCACTCATTTTATTCACCTAAATCCTAGCAGTTAAATTTATGGTGTCACATTCAACAAAACAGTTTGAACAATTTTTTATATTCCTAACCGCCAAAACCCCAATTAATTATTTCCCTTTTTTCCTCAAGCCATTATTTCCGTATATATTGCATCAACGCCCCTCGGAGTTTCCATAAATCACTATGCCAGTTTCAAGACTTTGGAAAAGTACGAAATGTAAATTAATACGAGAAAGTTTCAGGAAAAACAGTTTTTTCATAAGATCATGGACAATTCACACTGATTTTTACCTTAAATGTTGTAATTTAAATATTGTATTTTAAAAGTTAATGTTATGTATTTGAATGTGAATTAAATAGTAGCATAATAGACCCAATATTAAAAACTAAATTCATAAAATGATAACAAAAGCAAAAAAAAATAATCTAAATTACTATTGAAACTTTGTACATAAACCGTTCAAATAACACATTTTGTATAGTGAATAAGATAGTAACTTAACATATCTAAGACTCGAAATCAAATTCATGGAATAACTATGAAAACAAAATATTTAAGTTGCTTTCAAACTTTAAAATTACATAGACCATCCAAATTACACAGTTTGTATGGTGAATCAAATAATAATGTAACAAATTTGAAATTTGAAATCAAATTATTCACGGAATAACAATAAATGCAAAATATATAAATTGCTATTAAATCTTTGAGATTACATAAACCATCCAAAACACAGTTAGTATGATGAATCAAATAGTAAAGTGACAAATTTAAAACTCAAAATCAAATTCATGGAATAACAATAACAAAAACATTAAATTGCTATTAAAACTTTGAGATTACATATACCATACAAATTACACAGTTTTTATGGTGAGTCCAATAGTAACATAAAAGATTTAAAACTCAAAAATCAAATTCATGGGATAATAATAAAAAACAAAAAAATAATTGCTATTAAATCTTTGAATCATAGACCGTCTAAATTATACAGTTTGTATGGTGAATCAAATAGTAACACTACATATTTAAAACTCAATATCAAATTTATGGAATAACAATGAAAACAAAATATTTTAATTACTATTAAAATTTTGAAAATTACATAGACCATCCAAATTACACAGTTTGTATGGTGAATCAAATAGTAGCATAGTAAATTTGAAATTTGAAATCAAATTATTCATGGAATAGCAATAAAAGAAAAATACTTAAATTACTATTAAATCTTTGAGATTACATAAATCGTCCAAAACACGATTTGTATGGTGAATCAAATAGTAACGTAATAGATTTAAAACTCAAAATCAAATTCATGGAATAACAATAAAAATAAAAATATTAAATTGCTATTAAAACTTTGAGATTACATAGACTGACCGCTCAAATTACACAGTTTTTATAGTGAGTCAAATAGTAACGTAACTATGGGATGTTTTTATCGGGCCGGGTAATTACTATGGGATGTTGACCCGACCCATATGCCCTGAGTCAAAACGGGCCTGGTCGGGCCGGCAATTTGAACACCCATAACCGTTATTATGTTTAACTACGTATAATAACGGCACGAAAAAAATTACTTTTGAAAAATTACTTGTTATGACGAATCAAACAATATTACATACGATAATATTATTGATTATTAATCTACTCAACTATGTAATTAAAGTTTGATAGCGGATATTATCAAATTAGAAAGGTGCAGTTTAAATTGGGACGTAGGAGCTAGTAACTGAATGTCATTAATGACTAAACCACGCCACGAAAAATACCTTTGTGCTAAATCAATGCTACGGAGTACTCCATTTCTGTCTCCAAAAAAGAAGAATCACGAAATTACTTAATTTGACCAAAAACATGTTTTTTCACAACACAATTATTTCACTCACACATAACCTTATAAAACAATTACCCAATCCGGTCAACGACAACCTCTCTAAAGTCAAACGCATTCAAATTAAGTTTTACCCAATTACATAAATTTAAACAAAGTTTGAGGTTGTTTAGGCAAATAAGTAAATAAAATGGAGTTATTAAGAAAGATGCCCAATGCGCTGGCGCCTCTCGTACGTGCACACAGCTCATCCCGCACGCATGTTCATGCACTTTCTCTCTCCTCCCTCCATTTTCCAGCCTGTAAAAAACTTGGACTTTTATGGCGCTCCTCAACAAAACCTCAGCCCCATATATTCATCCATTCACGAGAAGAGAAAAAGTGAAAGCCTCCGAGTAGAACAGTAGAAGAAGAGTAAGAGTTACAGGACCCGTATTCTCTAATATGGATCCCTGTCCTTTTGTTCGGATCGTGGTCGGAAGTTTAGCCTTGCGGCGGCCGGATGCTTCCCCATCTTCGCCTATGGCGACGGCGAATTCTTCGTGTTATTGTAAGGTTAAGCTCAAAGGCTTCCCGGCCCAGTTCTCCACGGTGGCATGGAGCGATGCGGCGGAGAGTAGAATTCACGCGGGGTTCAGTTTCAAGAAGGTGGAGTTTGAGAAACTGGTGGAGAAATCGAAGTCTAATTCGAAGTCGAGGTCGTCGGTTTGTAGGCTGAGGATTGAGGTGTTTACTGGGAAGAAGAGCTGGAGTTCGAGTGGGAAGCTTTTAGGGAGTGTTTGTGTGGCGGTGGATTTGAAGGCGGTGGAGGGGTGTGTGATTGGGAGTAACAAAGGGTTTCTGGTTCAGAACGGGTGGATGAAGATTGAGAGCGGCGGGCTTAAGGGATCGGAGATTCATGTTAATGTTCGGGCCGAGCCTGATCCCAGATTCGTGTTTCAGTTTGATGGCGAGCCCGAGTGCAGCCCGCAAGTGTTTCAGGTCAATGGCAATGTCAAGCAGCCTGTTTTCTCCTGCAAATTCGGGTTCAGAAACTCCGCCGAGAGGAATAACATGAGAACAAGGTCAGTTGTTTTTTCACAATCCATTGTAGCTTAATCGATTTAGGTTACTAGCAACTGAGAGATTGAGCAAACTATTGGAGTTATACTTATTGGCCATACAATTAATGTGATTGTGTGCTTAATTAGATTTTTGTTTTTGTTGTTCAGATCGTCAATTTCTGAGTCAAACGCAGCGAATGCGTGCTGTTTTGGCGAATCATTCATGGCGGAGAAAGGGCAGTCAATCAGCGAGAGAAAGGGATGGTCGATCACCATCCACGATCTCTCTGGTTCGCCGGTTGCAGCAGCATCAATGGTGACGCCGTTTGTACCGTCTCCCGGGTCCGATAAGGTCAGCAAATCGAACCCGGGAGCCTGGTTGATCCTCCGGCCGGGTCAGGGGACCTGGAAGCTGTGGGGGCGGCTGGAGGCCTGGAGTGAGCGCAACCACATCGGCTATCGATTCGAACTGATCCCGGATGGCAGCATTGACACCATCACATTGGCGAATTCGAGCATCAGCTGCAAGAATGGCGGGAAGTTCGCGATCGATGTAGCTACTGGGGTGACTCCAATGACTAGTCCCAACAGTAGCTTTGATCTCAGCTCGGCTTCGAGCTCCGGTTCCGGGTTCGAGATAGGATCAGGATCCGGGTCGGGATCCTGGGCTCATGTTCTGTACAGAGGGTTCGTCATGTCGTCGACCCTGAATGGAGACGGTAAATGCAGCAAGCCGGAGGTGGAGATTGGGGTGCCTCACGTGTCATGCACGGAGGATGCGGCGGCGTTTGTGGCGCTGGCGGCGGCGCTGGACTTGAGCATTGATGCTTGCAGGTCGTTCTCTCAGAAGCTAAGGAAAGAGTTGAGGCAATCTGACTGATCATATGGATTTTTCAAGATTCTTGACTAACATGACTGACTTGAGAACAACATCCATTTTAGTTTTTGTGATTGGATTATCTGCAGCTGTTATAGTGTACAGAGATTGAGATTGGGATTGGGAAATTGGGTTTTTCAGCATTGCTTGCTGATGTAGTTCATCATTTGTATCTACAATTCTTTAGGATCTTCCAATTTTGTGCTGAGATTTCAGTTTGAATGAATTCCTTCTTCATTTTGATCTCTCACATTGTTCGTATGGCCCTCTTTACGACTTATCCTCTTTTGGCAATGTTAGAAAAACTTTTTTTTTTTTTTGGATATATACCAATATAACCCTACCTACTTGACATAAGTGCCAATATAACCCTCAGATAATTTTTAGTGCAGATATA
>JAULKJ010000008.1:3353405-3363591 GCA_032355405.1 Rubia balearica
TCAGGCCAAGCTTTGTGAAGATCCCATGCAGACATCATGGGACAGCACATGTCGTATCTCCCCTGAAAGGGAAAAAATGTTTTTCAGTAACTCTTCAAAACAAATTGGAATGTTTCTGGCAAAATAAGCTTAATAAATTTCAGTAGAAGACCGAATTTTTCAGAATTGCGCCATATATCTAAGAAGCACAAGCAGTAGGAATGGTGATAGAGTTCATTAACAAAGACAAAACAAACCTGAACAATCACGGTGGGAATATGCCTTATCTTTTCCATGTTATCCAACAAGAATGAGTCTGATTTAAAGAAGCCCTTGTTCACAAAGTAGTGATTCTCAATCCTTGCAAATGCCTGAATTGAACATAGTAAATTCAAGATGAAGAATTAATAACACTGTGCTAATTTTAGTATATGAGGCCCAGATTCCCTTCCACTACATACCAATGAAAACATATCATCGTCGCCTCTCTTTATGTTATCTTCATTTGGCCTAAGATGTGCAGTCACCATTTCCCATTTAGTCCATGCCCTTGCCGCTGCATACTAAGAGGATATAGAAGTAAGGAAGTATGCAAAGTAAAGCGACCACAGGCATAACAAAAAACTGATATCAGCATGCTAAAACTCCAAAGCATGAACTCTGGGGGTGATATTGATGCTTCGTCTAAAGCCAAATCCCATACACAAAGAAATTCAGTCACTATTTACTGAAAAAGAAACTAAAAAAAGTCTTTACACTCAAATCCTCTTGGTTCACCTCCATATCAATGTTAAGCAGAATTTAGAACGAAAATAGAAATGCAATAAATTAAATGTCACGTGAACCTTTTCATTACATTTTATCTCAAAGAAATATGGTTAGTTCACCAATCAACTCTGAAAAAAACCAAAGATTTCTTATTAACAAAGCTGCCTCCATCAACTCACTAGAAATTTAAGCCACAAGTCAATAGCAAAAATCACAAAATAAGAAAATCATACACCATACAAAATATTGTTGAGCTTACTTGTGTTTCCTTATCATCAGAGTTTAGTCTTTTTTGGTAGGCATCAACAAAGCATCCCCTCTCATTCTCTGGAATAAGATCTCTGAATGGCTCCCAAGCTGCATGGAGAGATTAAACACAAATGCATTAATGACTTCTTCCAATTAAAGATTTAACTGTAGTGTCCCAACGCTGGTAAGAATTATATATTGAAGCATACCATCAGGGTATATAGCAGCAGCACCGCCCTCATAAAACCAATCAATCTCTTTCTTGCGCAGCAAAAATATCCCACGCAGCACGATGCCAGTGACCTTAAAGTAATTTTAACTCACATGTTCAGAGTAATTTTTGGAAAACATACTCATCCATCAGAAAATATGGCATGAAAGAAACAAGAATTACTAAAAATGTCTCACTTTTTCAGGGTGCGTCTGGCTATACGCAAGAGCAAGTGTGCTACCCCATGAACCACCGAAGACCTAAAAGTCAAGATTGATGAGACATAAGCAAGGAACGCGAACTACTAAATGACACAGAATCACAAACCTGCCATTCTGGAATTTTTAGGTGCTCTCTTAACTTTTCAATGTCATTAATGAGGTCCCAGGTCGTGTTCTCCTCCAAACAAGCATGGGGTGTACTTTTCCCTGAACCACGCTGAACAAAAACATATATTGTTATCATTCACATGAGATATGGCATTGACCTAAAGCCCGAAAATACTAGTTTAGAAAACAAACCTGATCGAACAGAACAATCCGATAGAAATTGGGATCAAAGAATTTACGGTTATTTGGTGAAGTTCCACCTCCTGGGCCTCCATGGAGAAAAACAACAGGCTGCCAGTAAAAACAAAATTCAAAATATGTCTATGAATAAAGTCATGTACAAAGAAAGGTTATCATAAGATGAATCGAGTCATCGACGAGAATAAATCATCTACAGAAGCAATGCAAGAGTTAATATCTATACTTTTTCTTTAAATACTTATGTGTTCGGTACAATTCATACTTTTTAATTATGCAAACTTCTTTACTTAATTACTATAACTGATGCTTCATTGTGTTTCCGGCGCTCATGTTACAGTAAGTTCCATTAATACATTTTAAATTTTTTTATTAGCAAACTTGAGGACAACCTGACCTAACGATTCTACATCTCACTTCAACAACGATAATGGAGTTTACAAAAATGCTTAAAGATAACAATCTCTACGTAAGATGCCAACTTGATGCATTCTTATCAACTCCAACCCGTTGATGGAGATTTAACCAAATAAGGCTCACATGAGCACACCAGAAAAACAAGACAAGTGATGAGCTGATTTGTTCATATAGTGTAGGTACATTATGCAAAAAATACAACGGTAAAATGGGACTACTTTTAGCAATTTTATCCACACTCACAAGTTCTAAATTTCATATAATCCGTACCCCTGTGAAAACACACAGCAATTTTATCCACAATGCAATTGTCTTAGCTGTGTGTTTTCACAGGGGTACGAATTAAATTTCAACAGTATATACTCACAAGTTCTAAATTTCATATAATTCGTACCCCTGTGAAAACACACAGCTAAGACAAATAACACATACAATGCAATGTAAAAAACAACTCACATGACCACTGGGATTCCCTGACTGTTCCCAGTATATACTGTGAAGATCCGAAACCTTCAAGAATCCAGTACTATATGGCTCTATCTCCGGGTAAAGCTCTTTATTTATAGCATCCATTGATCCTGCAACTAGCTGTTTCTCAAGCTTATAATCAATACTCTGAGCTTGATACAGGGTTTTGTTTCTTCCTTAAAACAAACAAAACAAAAAAAAAACAATTCAAAGAACAGAACTTCTATTTCCTTTCCCAAAATAGCACAATTAGCTAAGCATGATAACAAAAAGATTAGACTCTTAATTCCTAAATAAAATGATCATCAAAGCTGCATATCATATAAATTTGAAGAAAGGGTACGCGAAACACACAAATACATCGACAAATCAAGAAATGGACTTTACTGGGTAGTTTGGACGCAGAATCAAGAAAAACAAGTTGGGTTTTTTCGATTAATGAACAAAAAAGAGATCTTGCGGAGTACCTGAGGAAGTGAGGTTTTTCTGAGGAGGAAAAAAGATGGGTCTAAGGAATTGGATTCCAAGAGGAGAGCGAGTGATAGAAAAGGGATGGACTTTCTGAATAAGGCCTCCTCGTACTAGATTCATTAAATCGAATAACAATTGCCTAAAACTAGAGATAGATCAAGAAGTGAATTGGGAATTGGGAATTGGAATTGGAATTGGAATTGGAATTGGAATTGATGTACTCAAGGATAATAGGATGCATTTGAAGGAACATTACAAAATTGCATGACCAAATTGTCCTGTTTGGAGGTTCATCCGAGTAATAATAATTATTTTTCTCTACTCGAAAATGACAAATGTTATAATTTGTTGTTGGTCTTGCAGGGGTGGATTCGGTATGATTACCGTTACTTTTTAATAATATCATGTATTATACCAACAATGTCGATATATTATTTTTAAAAATCAATACCGTATCAAAGCCTTGGTATACCAACATATTGGTATACGAAAACGTTGGTTGGTATTCATATAGTATGGTAGAATACTACCAAATTTAATATGTAATTAATTTTTTTCATACAAAAATTTAAATTTTCTATTTGTACAAGCATAATTTAGAAAAATAAATATTCTCTAATCATAATAATAAAGTAAGGTAACATCACATTAAAAAATATAATAAGTCATAAGAAATATAAGAAAATTATGATTTAATTTATATTTTTAGACTTAAAA
This sequence comes from Rubia balearica, assembly GCA_032355405.1. Taxonomy (NCBI): domain Eukaryota; kingdom Viridiplantae; phylum Streptophyta; class Magnoliopsida; order Gentianales; family Rubiaceae; genus Rubia; species Rubia balearica. The sequence continues at coordinate 3,357,213 of JAULKJ010000008.1, forward strand.
CAAAAATGAAGTTGTAAATAAATCTTATTTAAGAAAAATAATCTAAACGTTTCCCAACATCCAACTTATTGGTACCAAAATATAAAAACTACATCTTTTAAATTATTGCTATTGGTTCTAATATAAATGAATGATTAAATTTATACTATCAAATTTTACATAATAGTCATATTTTTTTATGTATAGTTATGTGGTACGGTAGTACCATGATAATAATTTTTCAATATCATTATCATTCCATCATAAATTGTATGGTACGATATTACTGTATCACATCATCGATTACCAATATGTTCAGTACAAATAATACGTGGTTCGATTGAGAAGTTAGTTGGTACGGTAATTTGGATCAAAATACCAACCTATTGGTTTTTTATAGATAGCACTAGCCTTGAATTGTTTGTTGTGGAGCTTTTTCATTCAACAACTGTTTTGGAGTTTTATCTTTATGCGTTTCTTTTCCATAATCGTCAGTGGCATTCTCATTCATTTTAAATTAGAGCCGAAAAAGGTGAATGATTCATCCTTATCCTCTGTTTCTTTTAAGGAAAAAAATTACTCTGTCTCATACTAAATTGCTTATTTTATTTTTTACGATCTTTAATGAGTCTGTTTGACCATAAAAAATTACTCTGTCTCATTTTAAATTGTTTTTTCACAATTTTTAATGAGTCTGTTTGATCATAAATATTTCTAATTAAATATAACAATGAAGTATAAAAAATGATATTTAGAAAATAGATGTTGAGACATATCTAACAATATTTCGCATGATATATTTATTACTTATATATTATTTTATATTTATGGTCAAAATTTACAAATTTTGACTTTCAAAAAGTAAATACTCTCTCCGTCTTCCTATTTGTGTCCTACCTGCCTTATTTGGTGTCCCTATATTATTGTCTTACTTTCATTTTTAGTAAAATTTTGAATGTAAAATAAATTTTGTCACAAACTATTTTTATGCTATTTTAATGACTTAAAAAAAATAATATTTTTTTATGGTAAGATAGAAATAGAGGAAATGAGGGAGTAAGCAATTTAGAACGGACCGCGGGAGTACGTCATTAGATTGGGGAAAATTTTTTATGTGGAGGAAAGTAGTACATGTATTGGGAAGTTAATATCGATTTTTGTTTTTAAATTTCTTTTACCTTTTCTCTTCGAGTCCGTCTCTCAAGGTTTAAAGTGTAAATTAGAAGAAATGAAGATAAAATTTTCGGGTTGTATGAATCGGGTTATAAACTTTATAACTATTTCATGTTGCATAATAAAATTTTAATATTGCAGCTAAGACCTCTAACCTTTTATTATTCTAATTAAACCCCATCTTTCCATAAGGTTATGGAAAGATCGTCTTTCCCAAGACTTTGCGTTTAAATTTTGATAAAATTTTGAGTATTTTTATGGACATGTGAAAAAATGGTGTTGAATTAGCATTACCAAAGGTAAACGGTTTTAACTGCAATATTAATAATTTATTATGCAATATGCAGTACTTATAACTTTATGACCCGATTAATGCAATTCAATTTTTTTATTTTGATTTCATCTAATTTTCTGTTTAAACCTTGATCTTTCCACAAGCATGGAAAGATCGTCTTTTAAGAGGCGGATTTTTAAGTTATAATTCAATTCAACGGTACTTGAATTTAAAATATTTTAATTCTGTTCAATTTAATTTTTAAATTTAATTTTATTAATATCAATTATATTGATATTGTAATGCATTTAATATTAATATAATTTATTTAAAATTAATTTATTTTATTTCATTTCAATTTATTCAATACAATTTAGTTCGATTAAAATTATATGAAAAAGAATTCTTCCGCCACTCCCCCCATTCCCTCAAAAAAATCTTACTTTTCTTTTCTATCTTTTTTTCCCATCTTCCCATTAGGGAGATAAGGAAACACTAATTTTTCAATTAATGTTCTTTGAGTGTTTATAAAAATAAAAAATAGTATCCTTTTCAACGCACAAATCTTTTGCCAATTTCAATTTTCGTTTGATTAGTTGACCTGATATCTAATCTGCATATAATCTTGTACGCTATATAGAAGAAGTTTGATGGTAACGGTTCCTTTGAGCTACTGCAGATTTAGGTAATCCATATTACATGCGTCTAAATCTTAATTTAAGTGAATATATAAATGAGTTCGTACTTTGAAAGACGGTCTTTTCATAAAAGGTTTAAATTGTAAATTAGAAGAATAAAGATAAATTTTCGGGTTGTATTAATCGAGTCATAAACTTATAACTACTGAAAGTTGTATAATAAATTTTTAATATTGCAAATAATATTTTTTGAGAAAATACTTTTATAACCCTGTCTAATTGGCATAAGTTCCAAAATATATAACCTTCCAGTGTTCAAAAGTTTCAAAATAGCCCTATATATAATCAGTGAAGTGCCAATATAACCCTCTTCAAAAACTTTTAGCCAGCATTTCGTAAAAAAATAGTTTTGCCTTTTAAAAAAATATAAAATACTAAAAAATAGGATATGACATCATTATCCTTGGAGTCATTAATAATCCAAATATTATTGTCCGACCGTCACCGGACCATCGTCTGATCATCAGCGGAACACTTCTGCACCGCAGCCGTAAAATGTAGGGTTATATCAGTACATTATAAAAACTAGGGTTATTTACATTTATAACCCTGATTTTAGGCTGAGAGTGCCAATGTAACTCTACAATCTCAGAAGGTGTCAATTTAACCCTAACTAATTATTGTATGTGTCAATGTAACCCTAACTAATTATTGTATGTGCCACTGTAACCCTAACTTTCAGAACATTTGTGCCGATATACCCAAAATTCCTATTTTCAGCGTCGACTATCTAATTTCCGGAAATGAGAAGAAGTGAAATGACTAAAATAGCATTGAATTAAAAGTGGAAAAGTTTAACAAATATGCTGAAAATTTATCCCCAAAATACCTCCATCCCCTCAACTTATCTTTCTTCTTCAGTTGTCGCTACTGCTGTACTCCGCCTCTGTCGCCGCCGCAACCGTGCTCCGGTTAGCCACCTCCGTCGTACTCTCCGATCAGCCGCCGCTGTCGGCGTGCTCCGATAAGCTACCTCTGTCGTGCTCTCCCACCAACCACCTCACTGCCACAACACCCAAAACCCTAACCTCACCACTACACAACCAAAGCCACCGCGTGCCCCCATCCACCAGCCACATCCCCATCACCCAAAACCCTAACCGTCGCCGTGCTCCGATTAGCTACCTTCGTCGTGCTCTCCAATCAGCCACCTCACTGCCACAACACCCAAAACCCTAACCCACCACTGCACAACCACCACCAACGCGTGACCCACCACCTCTTCTCCCTGCTCGCAACCATTTTTGGCGCCGCTCAACCAAGCGCCAAAAAATTTAGGCCCACTACCCCCTCTTCCCGCTTGCCACCCCCACAGCCCCACACACCTCTGCCACGCGATTGCAAGCCACCAAACTCGATTGCAAGCCACCAAACCAGATTGCAAGCCACCAAATTCTTTGCAAGCTACCCGATTGTAAGTCACCGGACCATCCGCCAGACTTCTTTGTCAAACGGCACTAAGCACCAAACCCTATTGCAAGACACCGCCAAAAAAACGAGCCTTAAAAAATTATAATGGATAATTGTCCGGATAATCGGATTGGAAGCCACCAGTGGAAAAATAGAGGCGTTGTGTGTGGAGGTGAGGGGGAATGATGAAAACCCTCTGCCGCTAGGAAAGAAATAAAACAAAGAAGGGAAGAAACCGGGGAAGAGAAAACAGGGAGGGGGAAGAAAACGTGGGGAGAGAAAACAATGAGGGGGAAGAAAATGAAAATGGAGTTTTACATCTTTATGTTTTTTTATTTCAAGGGCAAAGTCATTTTTTTCATAAAATCCGACTAGAAATTTGTTGACTGAAAAGTCAAATGAGTCAAAGGTTATTTTGGCACTTTCTGAGATTGCAGAGTTATATAAACACTTTCAGCCTAAAGCCAGAGTTATTTTAGCACTTAACTCTAAAAACTAATAGGATTAAATCAGGCCATTTTTAAAACTTATTATATCACCACATTCGTAAAAAGTGTGGGGTTACATTAACAACGTACTATAGAATATCAACGCATTCGAAATTTTTTTGTAAAAAAGTGCAGATACAGGATTTTTAAAGGGTTGAATTTAACTATCATTACCAAAAACAAAATTAAAATTTCAGCATAAAATAAAGAAAATGTTGCTATTAGGGCCCCACTCCTTCAGTTCCCAGATATGGTTGCACAAGTTAATCTTTCCGATTGGATTAACAACGTTTCCAATTTCCCATACATTCCACCCATAAACTGATGGGAGAAAGCATAAAATCCCTATAATTAATAATATCACTAATTAACTTTCACTTCATTAAGGATTTTAATAACATGTTAATTATAAGGTAATTACCAAAAGTCGACGGGTCGTCTTAATTAAGGATAATGGTTGACATCCTAAGGAACGTTTGATGTTGCATTTACGCTAATTCTGTGTTCTTTCCTATCCAATCTGTTACTCTAAATCCAAAATTTATTTGGTTCTTGTGTTCCTTTGGATGAATTATTGATTGATCAATATTAGATTAGAATGCATGATCTTCATTAATTAATTTATCTAGAGCACAATCTTCTATCTTTGTTAGTCATTGAGTGAAAATTTGCATGGATTTATGTTAATTTTTGGGAGGATTTTAATTCTTCATCTATATGTGTGGCTCGTCTTTTCTCTCTTTTTTTAAAAAGAAATCTACGAGTTCATATATAGAGTCGTAGAGAAAAGGTCGCACAAAACTGAAATCCAATCTATCTCTTAGTTATAGTATGAATGTTTGTTTTTACTATTTATAAATTAAAATTTCAGTAAAAATAATAATTTGTCCTATATAGGGAAGGCAATGGGGTGGGTTTCGGTGGAAGTCTTTGCCCTGTATCCATCCCAATGGGGCGGGTATGGAGGTAATTTTGGCGGGGATGAGACGAGTATGAATATGAAAATGATACCCGTCATGGGTAGTTGCACCAGGAGATAGACTTTTATTACAGGCGGCAATGGAAGGCGGTTTTGAAATCTTCACTTAAAACCACCTTAAAAATGAACTTCCGAGTTCAGAAGTGCCTCTCAGGTCATGTTTTTCATTTTAAAGGCGGTCTAAATTAAATAAAGGCAGTTCCACCTTTAATGGCGATTGATTAAAGGCGGTTATGCCTTTAGAACCGCCTTTAATTAAGATCCGATAAAGGCAGTTCTACAGCCTTTAATGGGCTTATTTTTTGGCAAATGCGATGTCTTCATTTGTTCTACTCCCCCATTAACTCATTTGGAACCCTATTCTCTTCTCCCCGTTAGCTTCTTCCCCCACCGTCGCCTCCATCCCACCGACATCTCCATCCCACCGACGCCACCACCCCTGCCTTACCCCTACGTTGCCTTCCCCCCTTCACCAGCTCCAACCCCACCTCCACCGCTCACCCCTCAGTCGCTAGAGATCGATAATGCTCACCACCATCATAGAAGCTGGCGTCGGGGAGAGGTTGGGCGCTGCTCGCCACCACAATAGAAGCCTACGATACTCACGACAACCATAGAAGTCGACAACACTCGTAGCAACCATAGAAGCTGCTCGCGCACCACTAGACATGTACGATGCCGGTGAAGCCCTATACCGGTGGAGATCAATCGACACCGATGCCTAAGTTCTCCGCCGAAGCCGCGTTGTGCGCTGTTGTGTTTATTTATCCAGTGTTGTGTTCTTGTGTTTAATTAAGTTCCAGATCTGGCTTTGTTGTGCTGCCTAAGACCAATCGATTTCCGCAACTATTTTTTTGGAAGATTAGAATTAGGTTCCGAGTTCGTAACCTATTTTGGATCCTATTAAAGGTGGTTATTTGAACCGCCTTCTCCGGTTCGATAGAACTGCCTTTAATCACCCCTTTCTCCACTAGTGTGGCTCAGGCATGGATCTCTATTCATTCTCGCCCCATCCCCATCCCCACCCCCGCCCCACTAGACCCGCTATGTACACACTAATTTAAGATATAATTAATTACAATTTTTTCACAATGCACATATCTCACCTATAATATTTTCATGTAAATGATTATTAAATTTTTAATATTAAAACTATTAATTTAAAGTAGAATTTTAGGTATTTTGGAGATATTGATAGGGCGAGTATAATGAATTTGAAGTGGATATGGAATGGGGCAAGGGTGAATTTTATAATACCCAATGGAGCAGGGTGCATGGATTTAATGGTGTCCGTCATGGGTAATGGGGCGTGGCCAAGTGGTAAGGCAACGGGTTTTGGTCCCGCTATTCGGAGGTTCGAATCCTTCCGTCCCAGAGG
>JAULKJ010000008.1:3400601-3411410 GCA_032355405.1 Rubia balearica
CACCATTGCCGAGTTGAGCTCCATCACCGCCGTCGAGTTGAGCTCCACCACCGCCGCCGAGTTGAGCTCCACCACCGCTGGATCAACGTCCGCCGCTATCAGGTCCTCCACCATTGCGCCGCTCCAGCGCATGGATTGACGCCTGCGCTCGATTCCCTGCCGCCACTGGAGTTACTGTTCTTTGACGCCAGAGATCGACGCGGCCACTGCAGTTGCTGTTGTGTTACAATTTAAATCGTTTTTGTTGTTGTTGTGTTGCGAATTCTATCGATGTCTTTTTTCCTATTGGGGTTTCCAGATTTGGTTTGCGTTACCGGAAAATAATCGATTTTCGAAAACTATTTTTTTGGAAGGTAAGACCGGGTTCGAAAAATGATTCTGGTCCTATTAAAGGCAGTTATTTGAGCCGCCTTATTTTCCAATTGAGTAAAGGCGGGGTCATTAAAGGTGGTTCTAAAGTGCTTTAATTTACCGATAGAATAGGCTTTAATAGGCCTCCCCTACACTGGTGTACCATCTATAATTTAGCATACACGGAAATCTAATTTTACAAGGTAGTTATCATTTAAAACATTTTCTACAAGGAAATGATTTCTATTTTCCTATCATTTTTCTCGCTCTTTTATTGGCACCGCGCGTCCTTACATTTTTCTCTTTTAGCTATAGTATTTATATGATCTTCTGATGCGTATAGATTTTTCAAAGTGGCGAGAAGTCTTCAATTTGAAGAATGAATCTTCACTTTTCATCGTTCTAAAATTATACACGAGGGAATACATGATGAGCCAGTTTTCTAGACGAAGTTACTAATGTATACTATATTTGCGGATTTTCATTCATGAGTCATGAATCATTATATTACTACTCTTGTTACTGTCTTAATATAAAATTTAAAATATCAATTTTTACATCTATAATTATGTGTTATATATATAAAAGATACTGAATGTGAAATGGAGAAAATAGTAGATCAACGAATACGACATTTCAATAATTGAACTGATAAAGAGTGGAATCAAGGCACAACATACCGTCCGTACATATGAAATTATTCAACGATACAAAGAAGAAAACTCTAGAAATACAACAATTTCAAAGAGCCTTTTCTAAAACATTGACTAAACACTATATACCAAAAGCCTATCTTTCCGTCCAACCCAAAAAAAAAAGTCCACAGAAAATTTGGACGAGTTGAAATATTTACCTATCAACATCCCCCAAATTTTTTTAAAAAAATCGAGAAATAGGCCAATTAACCCATGTGGTCATCTCTACAAGTCAAGAGGGTAATGTAAAACATGGTCAACACAAGTGAACCATGAAAAAAGTTGGGATAAAAAAACCCTCCATCAAAATGAACCTCGTAGCCAAACACGGCCTTTAACCTCGGACTTGTCGAACTCTCCGAAAGGGTGGAAAATTTTCCAGGCTTTGGTATCCACAAACCTCGCGCAAGGATACAGAACTAAAAGCGTAGATAATACTTCTTTAAAAAAAAAACGTAAACAGTACTAAATCAAATGTTGTTCCAACGGTTGAAATCTGGTGATACTATTTCAATTGAAAACCCGTTTCTTGATGTGTCACATGAACCATTTAAGAGCTGAACTTAAATGTTTCACAAGATCTTTCATTGACATGGTGAATTGCTCCTCCATCTGCATGAAATGAAGAGATTAAGACAAATACTACTATAAATTAAGGCTAATATAACACTCGAAAATGTTGTTTTAGTTGCTAAAAATAATAAGTTGGATCTATTGCAACACGTTTATAAGTATTAACTTATGTGATGTTGCATTAGCACTTTTTAAGGTTTAGGTAACATTTTTCCAAAGATTTAAGTAATTCGTTATAAGCTATTGTAACATTGTAATAAGTGTTGTTAAAAAAGTGTCACGATAGCTCTGATGTCCGATTTTCAACCAATATTGTTTTGATTGCAACACATGAACTATGCAATTACGTACCTTAGCTATTATAGTAATGTCGAGGGTTGAATCTCCAAAAGTTAAGGAACAGCTATTCATTACAGCTAAGTGATTGAGCTTCTCTATCTCAGCTACAATGGCATCTTGGATTCCTTTGATCTTTTCACAGTGAACCCTGATGAGCACATCTTTCTTACAAACTTTCGCTTCGATTTGGGGGAGTGGCTCGTCGGAGAAATCATTGTTGCCATCATCACAAACCCTGTTCTTCCTCACGAAAACCGCGGTCTCTATCGACTTCCTCCTTGAGTCCTCGAGGGTGGCTACTTTCTCTTGGAGTTGTTTGATGTACTTGATTGCATCTCCAAGAACTGAGGCCTTGTCCATCTGTTCATGGTGTTATGGTAGATGAGTTTGATTAGAATTCTATGTTACCTTAGTCGAATGGGAATGGAAACATGAACTAAGAATATAAATATCATCTGTGAATCTTGAAATCTATTTCTTGGAGACTGTGAAAAAGACGGTGTGATTCATTCTGAGACGGAGGGAGTCTGGTTCGTACCTTTTTGAGCCCGGGAAGTAGGGCAGACATGGCAATGAATCTTTGGCTGAGTTTTTCCCTTCTCTTCCTCTCACTAATGATGTGATCTTGAGCTTGAGTGAGTCTACTAGGGTTAGGGCTCACAAACCTCTTAGCTCCTTGAGAAGCCTTGTAAACATGATTTTGGTTCTCAAATTGAAGATCATATGGTGAAATCAACACCTCATTTGGAGGGGCAAAACTTAGGGTAAATGAAGAAGAATTTGCTTCTTCCTTAGGCTTAACAAGGGGTGTTTGAACATGATAGCTTGAATTCACCACATGAAAGTTGGGAGAATTTTCCTGGCTGTTGCTTGATGAATTTGTACTCCAACTGCTGCTCTTTTGCTGCTTCACGGGCCGGTTAATGTAGCCGAATTCAGCTTGATCATTCGGAGATATTTCCATGTACTCGTGCTTATGGCTCATCATCGGTTGCTGCTGCTGTTGTTGATGATCGTAAGTTATCGAGTTGAGTTCATCGAGAAAATCCATGGACCAATCTCTCATGAAACTATTGTGATCCATTCCCTATAACGCGAAAACCCAAAAAAATCAGACTTCAGATCTCAAAGTAAAATTACGAGAGATCGAAAAAATGGAGTTTGATGTTCTTACCAGTCCTGATAAGCAGTTCATGGTTGAGGTTTCCATGTGTGGTTGTTTGTAGTTCTTCTCCAAGGTTTAAGGAAAAATGATGAGAGATGGAACCTTGAATATGTGTGAAGCCAAACAAGGCGTATCTATTTTAAATCTCTTGGTTTAGTTTTGTTACCATATTTATAGATCCAAGAACATAATTTGCATGTTTTTTGTATTTCATTAATTGATTATTTAATTAATCGATGCCATGATGTGAACTGGCTATCGGTTCATCAATAATGACTGACTTGGAATTGATGATTACACGGACGGTTTATTAATTATCTAATCTTAGTTGGCCAGTTATGAGTAGAATTTTTCTTTCTCCGTCCCCTAGAAAGTTTTTAGAATATAGACAGATGAACTCCATATCCTTCATCTTCTTTGCTAAGAATCCACATCGATAGATTATTAATAATAAGAAAAAAGTACTAAAATAAATCTATCTTTAATCTAAAAGTGTTAATATAACGCAAAATAAGAAAGTTTCAACATAATTCTAAATTATTAATGTATGTGTCAATCTAGTTCTGGCCGCAGTTGAGAAGTTTGGCCGGAATGTAATGATCATTTCGCCCCTCAATTAAAAAAATCTAGAAGACAGAAATTCCCCCATGCTTTCCCCATTTTCTTCTTCTTCTTCCCGTTAGCCATCCTCTCCGCCGGCCTCTGCCTCCACAAACTCGTCCTCCTCCTCCTCCGCCTCCATCACTCCACCCAGGATTCCCTTCTCATCCTCTTGTTTGGAGCAGTTTCAACCGACGTCGCTCCTGCAGATGAAGCGAACGTCAACTTTGCATTGAAAAGGTGGAACATTGGCAAGAATATCGCCACTGCAGCGGCTATTGCAATAACTGTTGTTTTGATGAATGGTCGAACATGGTGGGGTTTAGAGATTCATTCTACAGGCGGGCGGAAGGTTAAAACGACTACGCACTAGTGGAGAAGCCTTGATTAATGGAAATTATATTGGATCAGAGTGTCTTCTCTGGTCCTGAATTTGATCAAATCAATCAAAGGAGGTTTGAAAATCGCCTTCTAATGGGTCCGAAATAGGTTACAAATTTGTAACCTATTTCTGAGGTCCCAAAAAAAGGCAGCAAGAAGCAAACCCAGATCTGCGATGGGAATAGAAATACAACAACAACAACAAACCCAACACACACCGATATGAACAACAAAATACAAATACAACCTCATACACATCCTAGGAGGGAAAATAAATATAGCAATCAGTGGAGGCGAGCGGCGGCTGAGGAGCTTTTCGCGGTGACGGAAGAAACAACTGCCTTCACCGGCAAAGCCTTTCGCGGCAGAGCATTCACCGAAGAAAACATCTCTCTAGCAGCGGAGCCTTCAGCGGCGGGCACCCAACGGCGGTGAAAACTCTATCGAACAAGGACTTCAGCAGCGAAGCCTGAGTCTTCACTGGCGAAGTCGGAGTCAGAGTTAGAGGCGAATTCCGAGAGTGGAAGGTGGCTGAGAGAGCGGAGGCAAGGGAGGCAGAGTGAGCGAAGAGTGGAGGGTGAAGGGTGGAGTTATGGTGGGAGGCGGCATAAGGGTGGCGGCGGTGGAGGGGAGAACGCACAAGACAGAAATGGGTTACATAGTTAGGGAAATAGCTAAAGCAGAGATGGGTTTGAAGGCTAAAATGGCGGAAATGAAAAACTTAGGAAAAATAACTAAAGAAACCCTAGCACCTTTATATAGTTGGGTCTATAATTCCAACAAAGACGCCCAATTAAAAGCGGTTCTTCAATAGAACCATCTTTAATTTATGTCAATTGAAGACGATCTTCAAGAATTGCCTTTAATCAATTGAAAAGTGTCTTTAAAATATCCAGGGTTCCTTGGGAGGGAGTTCCGGAACCTCCCTTGGGTCCTCATTGAAGGTTGTTCCTCAAGAACCGCCTTTGATTGAGTGTCTTTTATCAAGGGTTCTTCACTAGTGACGGCGGTGATGATGACAAGGATGAAGAACAAGCTATGATGTGCAGAAGGAGAGTAAAGAAATGGACCTCGAGAATAACAGTTGGTGGTGATGAATGGAGCAAAAGAGAGGTTGGTGAACAGAGTTGACTTTAATGACGTAATTCATTTTGACCGACCATTAGGGTTTAAACAGTGAGTGCAAGAGGGACAAATAAATCTAAAACCCCGACACACTCTTTCGGATACAGGTGATAGAATGGAGATGACAAGTATGCTAGCTTTCAAAAGTGAAAAAACGAAATGCTTTTGAGCGGAGAGAAGAGTGGGAGGAGAGGTGGTGGAGTGTGGTGGCGGGTGGTTTATATGATAAAGAGGGGTAAAATTAATGGGCAAGATTATTTTAGACCTATCAATTTTGGTCAATGCCTACTTTATTTAGTCAAGGTCGGAATTAGCACATAACGTTATAGTTACACAATTCGTCATAATATTAGAGTTATTTTGACACTTTTTTATTTAATTTACATGATTTTATTGACACTTTTAACTAATAGTTATGGTTAGAAGTCTATTTTACTGCTAATAACAAAGAGATAAGGTAGTGTCCTTTTTATATAAATGAATTGATATAAATTTAATTAGATTAGATTGAATTAGATTGAAGTAATATTTTTTCTCAAATGAAATGGACCGAATTAAGATAGGTTGAAAATAATGGAGCCCAACTTATATAATTGGTTTTAAAATATATCCAAAATCAAATACTCCGTCTACACCATTTATAAGCCATCAGCATATGAATTTTGAAATATCATAATTTACCTCTTATCATCTTATAGTGTCGAGATGAGGGGATTTTAAAGCAAAAACTTTGCATTTTACTCCAAAAACAAATCATCCTTAAAAATAAAAATAAAACATATTCCCTCCATTTTGCTGTGTTTAATTAACACTATAGGTTTAAGTGTTGCTTTTTTGCAAGTAGAAATGTGCGGAAATAATTAAGTGAAGAAAGTAAAAAGTTCAACAAATGATTGAGAATGAGTTTTTTTGCTATAAAAGAAAATGTAATAATTTTAATATAATATAAAAAATATGACAAACTTAAGAAAACAGAGAGATTATAATTAATTTGGTAAGAGATAAATGCATTTATGGACTCAAGTTCTTTGTCTAGTGCACGTATGCCCCCAGTTATTTAAAGTTGCGCTTATGCTCCTTCCAATTTTTTGAAAGTGAACATATACCCCCCAGTTTTTTGAAAGTGTACACATACCCCTAAAGTCGGAGACCGGTATTTGAAAAATAAATGGGTATATGTACACTAAACAAGGAACATAAATATATGTTGATATGCACACTTTAAAAAAAAAAAAAGGGTATACAGTATATGCACCGAGCAAGAAAGTGGGGGTATGAATGCACGTTAGTCTACTATAAATTTTGTTGTTGGCTTATGGTATAGGTGTGCTGTTTCCATCGAAGTTCATTTTCCAGGCAGTCCGTTGAAAATTGAAAGCTTGTTGGTACAAAAAATCTACAAACTGAGATATACGCTCTGCCAATTTTGGCACCTCTGCATTTAATTAAATAACTACCAGATTCCGCCCTTCAAACCCTTATTCCTCCATGTATCGCGGAAACTTCTTATATATCATTAATAATTATCCGGTTCCAATTTTTTCAACTTCATTATTCTTTTAAAGAAAATCATGCATCGTAATGCATAGCTGTGATTACAATAAATAATTTTCCATCCAACTTATCTAACATCTAACGATAACTAATCTATTGCAAGAATATTTGAGTTAGATTCAACCAAACTGATCATCTGTACCGTTACAAATTAGTTATCCAGTAAAAATTGTAATATCGTCATCGGGATATTAACACGCTTCTTGCAAAAATCATTACCACTTGACAGGGAGGAACGTATCACACATCAATCACTCGACAGACATGGATCTTCAAGAACTGCAACCAGGGGTGGAAGCAGGAATTTTATTTAGGGGGGACCGAAAATAATACATTAAAATTTAGAGAAGTATCATGTAATTAAATCGACTAATGTTTAGATCAATCATGAAAAAACTCGGTTGAATAACTTTTAGAGTCAAATTGTAATTATTTGTATATATTATGATATATTTTAAAAGTTTTTCAAATTATAGGAAACTCGTTACGATAAATTAAAATGAAACATCAAATTAACCCATTAGTTACATCAATTATAAAATGACTCCGTCTAACGGTTAGTCGATATAAAACAAGAATCTGTATGAAATTTAACCTAGAATCGACCATTAAAATAACAAAGCATAAGACTAGATTAATTCATTTAAAGGTAAAAAATCAAATACCAAAGACAAGCAGTGTACTTAAAGAAAATGTAAAATAAATAATTTTAAAATGGACATTATTCTTATTTTTATTTAAATTATGCTCTCCTCTTTTTGACCATATAAAAAGTATCGATGATTGATAAAATTGATATAATTTTTTCAAGTATAACTTAGATAATTATTAAAGTAAGTTTGGATAAAAGAAATTTTATTTCTTATTGGACTCTACACTAAAAATAAAGAATCCTATCATTATAAAATATTGCAATTTAATTCTAAATTGGTTTATTTCTTAGGGGTGGATACAACCATTTTATTATCATTAAAAAACAAATAAAACACTAAATAAATATAAAATACCTACAATAACAAAATTTGGCGGGGACCAGGGGGTATGTTCCGCCCATACTGCAATACTAGTTGATCCAAAACACGGTTTATGTTTTTCAATCTGTAAATATCTTCAAAACACATATATGATTTATCCAACTTAATGAAAATCTTAATATGAAAACACAAACAAAATTATGAAAAAACGATTGTACAACCAGGTCAAGAACAAAATATCGATTCAAACAACTAAATCAAGTGATCATCACGAGCACAACAAACTAATTTATCGTGTTGAAAAACAATATTAATGTATGGAGACAAACCCATACTTATTTAATTACTTAAATGTACGTATTTTTCTACACCTCCCCACAATATATAGAAATATGGGAAAAAGAAGATTGAAAGGAAAAATAAAATAGAGAGCTGAATGTCAAACGTCGTCCTTTGGACGCAAGTGAGTCGGAACTGGTCACAGATGGGTGCAGCGCATGGCGTACAAATCCACAAAATAATCTGGCTTCAAGGGAGCCTCAATAAATCATCCAGTCGTAGCGCATGGCTCACGAGCTTCATTTAGTCGATTAGATGCAGCGTATGGCGTACGAATTTGAGATAGCATAAGTTCCTCGACCTAGAGCATCATTTATGGTGGCCGTGTTATTCCCTGGTCGAGAATCCTAGTATAGTCGAATGTTTTTTCAACTTCTTTACTAGTTCAATTATTTTCATTTAAATTAATTTCAATTTGATAATATTTTCAATGATTCTTATTTTTTCATGATATTTAATTTTAATCCAGTTCAATTCAAATTAGGTGATTTAAAACCTCAACATTTTCAACTAATTTAATTTTAACTGAATTGAAACAAGACCTTATTCTTTCAAGTTGATTGGTACTGAACTTATCAATAAAAATATTAAATATAAAAAAATTAATAAATACGAGTACAAAGAAAGGGTATTGATGGTGGTTATTAGTGATGATGAACGGCGTAATTGAACCACTGTCTTTGTTTTTTCACGACGGTGGACAATGATTTTTATAACCACCTTCGAATAGGTTTCAATATCGTAATCTCTTTGAGAACTCAAAAAAAACTGACATGAAATTATGTTTACTCGATAAATGAGAATTGGTAGCGGCAACGATCAAAACCATCAGCAACACCATCACGAACCACCATACCATCATTTACATTAACACTGCCACACCATAAACAAAAATATCGTGAGCCACCATGCCGTTAACAACATCACCAACACTAATTTAAACCATTTCACTATCGACATCACCGTGTGAGGTATCAAACACCATCAACACCACCACTGAAAACCACCATCATCTTTAAAACGTTACAGAAACATCAATTTAGAAATCAAACCCATCAATCGAGCCCATTCACTTAAGAGAGATAATATTGGAAAGTCTTAGGGTTTGAATTCCCAAATTTCATGGTGATTTTCTGTCGTTTATAATTATACGATGTTAGAAAAAGGAGAACAGCAACCGCCACCACTTATCACCATTGATGAGTCATCTCGCATAGCTCCACTGTCAATCAAAATTGGACCGTCATCCATTGTTTGCGACATTCATTTTGATAGAGCAAGAGTCTTGGTGGTTGATCGAAAACCGTCGTCCACCTGCCGCCGTTAACTAGCAATTCTTTGCACCAGTAAATAAATTTAAAATAAACTAAATGATGTCAATAAAAAAATTAGAACTGGTTTAAACTTAATTAAATAATTTTTAATAATAGATCGATATTAAACTAAATAACATCAACTTAAAATTTTACAGAATAAATTGGATTAAATTGAACTAAAACACACATAAAGTTAAAAGGATTAAAACCTAAAATCAATCAAATTCAATATAGTATTTATAGAATTAATTTCAATTATTTTCTATTAAATTTAAATTATTTCAACTGTGTTTTGATTAAAAAATAATATTGTGCTAAAAATATGTTCAGAATGAAGTGCAAGTATCTTATTTTTTATTTATAGAACGTTCTTATATTAATTTAATATGGTAATCCAATCAAGATGGCATATGTCTTTAATATCTAGTGTATATATGACTATATGAGGCAATTAAATTAATCACTACTTGCCAACAGTATGTATCTACTACTCCTGTCCAGATAAATACGTACAATTTTTATTTTCGTCCGTCCCATAAAAATTAACACATTTTAATTTTTATTTAAAGTGGTAAAAAATGAGATTATACATTTACTGTATTCATCCTCAAAAGGTTGATAAAATCTATTGGTCAACTCTTCCATTATTAAAATACCCTTCATTTGTTTCTCATCAATATTTTCGCCTCATCTTGCATAAAATATCGATTCAAAAGCAATTGTGTCATTTTCTCTTGGACGGAGGGAGTAATAAATTCTGCAATAATTGGTCGTCGTAGGTTTCTGATAATTATCTGTTTCCGTCGGGGGTTCTCATCTTTCTTAGACTTTAACTAAAATCAAATGATTAAGGTATGCTTAGTTTAATGCAATTAATTTCAAGTTAATTTAATTTATAATTTATAATTCTTGAATATAGTTAATTATCGTTCAATTAAATTCTGTTAAGTTCAAAACAGACGAACAAAACACGATATAATTACTGCAATCAGTTTGAGAAATTGTGAAAAGTTAAAATAGTATGAAATTACTATTCAAACGTTTCTAAAACACTATGTCATCAAATACAATAATTTCTTCGTTTTAATGAATAACACATTTTTAATTACCATTGTTAGTAATTTTCTAATTTAATAAGAACGAGATAATACAAGACAAAATTTTGGGAAAAACCGTCTTTCTATAGGCATGTGGAAAGGCGGAGTTGAATTGAAATTATAGAAAGGTGAAAGGTTTTAGTTGCAATATTAAAATTTTATTATGTAACATTTGATAGATTTATTACCTGATTAATACAACTCGAAAATTTTATTTTAATTTCTTTAAATTTACAGTTTAAACCTGTTCTTTCCATAACTTATGGAAAGACCGTCTTTCAAAAGACGGACACAATGAAG
>JAULKJ010000008.1:3458080-3469561 GCA_032355405.1 Rubia balearica
TGTGTTTGTATTCATACTCCGGAATATATTATATAGTAGTACAAAAGAGCTAAACTCAACCAGAAAATAAATTCTAATCTAATTACAATTATAAGTAATATTCAAATAATATTACAATTCCTTAATATCTTACTTTATTGTTTTCTGTGAAAGTTAACATTGGATAAAATATGTTTGCTTTGACCATTGCCCTTTGCTTTAACCATTGTCCTTTATTTAACTTGTTAATACCCGTGTCGATGCACAAATTATAAATGAATATTAAAAAACTAATATAATTTAAATATTTAATCAATTATTGTCATATATATATGAGAATTACACATGCTATAATTTTTTTGATAAATTAATATATTTATTAATATTATAATGCACTGAATGAAATAAAATTGACTTGCACATATGTATTTTATATAAAAATATTAATTTTCATAAAATAAATTAGACGTTATAAAAAATGAGTTCATCTCTTGAAAAAAAATTTCCTTAAGTTATGGAAAGACCAGCGTTTAAACTATAAATTAGAATAAATCAATATTAAAATTTTGGATTGCATTAATTCGGCCATAAAATTGTAGCTGTTACACGGTGCATAGTAAATTTTTAATATTACAAATAAAATTTTTAAAGATAAATATAAGAAATGTGATGTTATAATGAAGGACTAATTATTTAATTGAAGTTATAAAATTATATATTTTTTAAAAGGAACTACCAAAAAAACAAATATGTAAGGAAATGTACTCAAAGAGTAATAAATGATATCTCTATAAAATATTTAAATTGCACTATATATTCATATTATTCAAATAAATAATTATTTTCTAACTATTGAATATTAGTTAATTTAAAAATATTATTTTATTAATCAATATAATAATTATATACTAATTGACAGACATGGTTAAAGCTTAAGAGGGACAAAGGGAGTGTGTATAACTATAGTATTATATATATTAGCATATATTGCAGTCTTTTCGAGTGACACTTTACCAAATTGAAATGGTTAAGTGTGGGGATAACACTTGACCAAGAGTTACTCTTTAAGTTATATTTATGTCTGTTTTAAAAGAAATTGCCAAAAATATGTAAGAAAATGTTCTTAATGAAGTATAAATTATAACTCTATAAATTATTTAAATTGCATTGCATATTCATTTTATTCGAATAAACAATTATTTTATAAAAATTTAATGTTAGTCAATTTAAAAATATTAATATATTATTGATCAATATAATAAGAGTCCGTCTCTTGAAAGACGATGTTTCCATAAGTTATGGAAAGACCAAAGTTTAAACTGCAAATTAGAAGAAATCAGGATAAAATTTTTGGGTTGCATTAATTTGGTCATAAACTTATAGCTACTGCATGTTGCATAATAAATTTTTATTATTGCAACTAAAACCTTTTACTTTTTTATAATTTTAATTCAATCCCGTCTTTTACAAGGTGACTTGACAAAGTTAAGGAATGTCACATGGTCAAAAACTTGCTGCTTTAGTTATTATTATTATATAAATTTATGCTCGGCGTGATACACCTCTTTTTTGGCACATTGTCCAAAAGTTAGGCTCTCATGTAATCCGTAGTTAAGGGCATCCTCTAATAGGATCGATAAGGATGCATTATTATTTGTCTCCACAACAAAATTATTGTGGAGTGCATTAATTTGCACCAAATATTTAAGACCACAATATCAAATGAAAGACTTATTATGGTTATTATTGGAATTAGGGATTCTAATGTCGGTTCACAAACTAGTCAAATTAGTCATACTCCGTACCATCTCAAACTGCACACTTATTATTTGACACTATTCTCTATTAAATTTTAATTGTATATTTAAATAAATATATAAGTAATGATATTATCGCATGTGATATTATTGGATTCGTCATAACAAGTAGTTTCTCAAAAGTAACTTTTTGTTTTCCGTTACTATACCTAGTTGAATATATTAACGACTAGACAAGTTTCTTGATGAGCGTAAAAAAGATTCTGTGCAATTTGAGTTGGGACGGAGGGAGTAAAAAAAAATCTCATTTTGCAATCAAGTTCTTAACCTATCAAATCTTTTTAAAAAAATAAAAGTCATATTTATAAAAGAGTCCGTCTCTTGAAAGACGGTCTTTCCGTAAGTCATGGAAAGATCAAGGTTTAAAGTGCAGATTAGAAGAAACGAAGATAAATTTTTTGAATTGCATGAATCGGGTTATAAATTTTATAACTACTACACGTTGCATAATAAATATTTAATATTGCAATTAAAACTTTTTAACTTTTATTATTTTAATTAAAACTCGTCTTTCCACCATTTTTTCATAAGTTTATGGAAAATCGATTTTTCCCAAAATTTTACCTTTATAAAAACCTTCTCTTAATTATTACTACTTTTATCCAGCCAGTATTTGCACTATTGGTCAACTTTCCCATATTTCACCACATGAGACAATCGACATGACCATTTGAGAAAATCGAAAGATTCAAACTATCAATTCAATAATTAATTATTTTGCTCTTTGATACTTATTTGACATGCTTCTTTTTAGTTTGTTATTTTAAATGTGATTATATTTTCTTTCATAACGAAAGATTATCCATTTTCACTCATTTAATAATATTTTATTTTTTATATTCAATTCTTTTTACATAATTAATTTAATTTCTCTAAATACAGTACTCCCTCTGTACCAGTCAAATCTGCACAGAATCTTTTTCAGTCAAAGTTGTCAAACTTTGACAACAAATTTGAATCGCTATATGAATAATAATGTAATCGTATAAGATATTGTTATATTTGTCGTAACATGTTTTAGTATAATTAGTTGCATATATTTACAAACAAATATTTTTATTGGAAATCGTGAAAAAGATTTTATGCATGTTTGGTTGGAAGGAAGGGAGTAATGTTATTTAGAGCTATCATGTCAACTATCGAACTGAAAAAATGGTGGCAGTACATTATACACAAAATGTATTACACTCTTTGTCCCAATTGAATTTACACTCTTACTTTTTTTACACTATTATCTATTAAAATTTGATCGCATATTTGAATAGATATATGAACAACAATACTATCGTATATGATATTGTTGGATTCGTCATAACAAGCAGTTTCTTAATATCAACTTTTTGTTTGTCGTTATTATACGTAGGTGAACTTATTAACGGTCAAATGTATTTTTTAAACAGCGTAATAATGATGAGGGTGCAATTGACTCGACGAGAGGGAGTACTAAGGATATGATTGACAGTGTAGGCGAGAGTTATCAACTAATACTGGAAGTATTAACGTGATTCCGATAGTAACCCTTGGATAACTGAAGAAACGGAAAAGAATAATCACATGTGGATCAGTCATCAGTCTATCGGTTGGTGCTTGTGTTTTTTTCCTAAAGGGTTCTTGCAAAATATTGTGTTCTGATCCAAGAAACTACGAAGATATGATAGGACAACTTCAAGAATCAACCAGAGGCGGAACCAGTACCCTATGTAAGGGGGTTTAAAAGGAGAGTAAATTTTTTTTTTCAAACACTTAATACAATAATATTTTAACGAACAACACTTACATAATAAGATGAATACCTAATAACTAGATTTTTACAAGTACGACAAATCACTGCATAGAAAACTACTTTCTAATACTTATGTTACTAGAAGTAGAACCACTAACAATCGGAGATAATTATATCCTACGATGTTGCATACGTTGATAACGTTGCAAAATTGGTTATCGAGCCGAACAAAAATTGCGATTTGTTTTAGTTTTGCATTTGAGCCAAAGCCCAATTGGCCATCTTTTTTTTACCTGCAAGTTAACAAAACAACGTCGTTTTACTTATGGTAAAACGACGTCGTTTTGTATAGGGAGAAAACAAAAAAAAAGCAAAATTGGCTTCTTTTTTTTTTGCCTGCAAGTTAACAAAATGACGTCGTTCTACTTATGGCAAAACGATGTCGTTTTTATAGTGAGAAAACAAAAAAATAAAATGAATCAGACCTTTTTCTTCAAGGCTCACCGACGGAACTGACCGCTGCAACTTCAAGGGGCGGAATCCATGGATTTTGGTGGCGCCTATGACTAAATTGCGGGTCACCGGATCCTATGGATGGCGCAAGCCACCCCTCACCCATGTTCCACCCCTGGAATCTACCTACGTACATCACGTTATTCGAAAGTCATAATTATGCGGCCATATAATTCATAAGCCATCTTTATTGTCCGTGAAGACGCAATGAATTCCCAAAACTTTATAATTATTTTATCCATATACCATGATTTTACAAATATTAGTCTAATCCGCTATAGATAGTTGATAGAGTTATTTGATGACCAAGTTAGAGTTATTTGAAAAAACCAAAGACATATTATTGAAGTTTAGTTACTACAAGTATATTTTAAGCCACATTCATGTTCTCCGGTTAACATTTCTCTGGGAAATTTGGTAAAGGTGCTGAAAAATCTGTTTGAGTTTCTCACGGGGGAGCTTCTGTCGGATTTTTTTAGCATATTTATAAGTATCTGGCAGTCCGAGATTACCTTAAACTAAGTGATTCCTTCCTGATTGGCCTGTTGTAGCCCTTGAAGACGGCCATCCGCTTCCGCTAGTACACGGGAAGGTGCAAGGAAATGGAGGCGACGAGTTACCCTGCTCTATTGGCCGCTACTAGTCAATGTCCACGTGGCTGCCCCATAATCTTTTTCCTTCCAACTAGTGAGGCCGTGAGGGTACACCGCGCGTTGCGCGGTGAATTGGATAACAAATTGTAGGAATTATAAAAATAGTGTTGCATGTAATATCTAATAGTAGCTTAAATATGTAAGCAACAAATGTAACAAGTTTACATGTTGTTTAAGCTCATAATGAACTTGAGTTACCAAGTGTAATTACATTTGTTCGGCACAAAATAGACGGTATTAAAAAGTATGCAGTATATCCTAATTTTAGAAAGGGGTAATAGTAAGTATGCCTTGTTCTGCTATATTCCTCTCGTGAGCTAAGAATCTATTTATGTTGTTATAAGGCTCCCATCCTTATGCCGGTATCCATGTTCGGGAGAAAGCCATCATCAGCCTTCGAGTAATTAACATAGTAAAGCTCGAATAGTATGCCCGTGAAAACCACTAATACAGCTCTAGCTCCAAGTACTCCTTTTCTTAAGGTTACACAGGAAGGAGGGTGGTTGGAAACCAGAGTCTTGTACTTGGTATGGTAGGCATTTCTCACATAACCAGCAAGTAAGCAGACTTCAGCAATGATGAAGGCAACCCTGAAATTCATGAACTGCATTAGTAAAATCACAAAATAAAGTTCCATTTACAACAAAGTTGCAGAATTAAAAGACAGACGGGTTTATTATCATGTAAAGCAATTACGCAACTGTGATTGTAAGTGGTTAAGAAATTTCTTCTCATCTTCAATTACTGTGTTTACAGCAACCTGCAATGCACAATGTTAGAACACAACCGTAAATAATGAAGTAAAGCATGTGATTGTGAGGAAGAAAAATGACAGAGGAGTAACGGTGCAAACTGCAGCATCATTGTAAACCAAAGATGAACCAGGTTAGGGTCATTTCATAGCAACAAAAGATGTTCACCCTCTTTTAATAGAATTCAACAAACCAAAGTAAAATCGTCTTGATTAATTAAATTCAAAGACGGCAAATCATACCATGTAAGAATTCAGCTTCTTCATGCGATAATGTGAATTTTTTTGAAGTTCATGAAGTCATTACATACATCATATTGCTCAAACTTCTCACTAATGACATTAGCAGCCTTTTCTCAGATTTCATTAAGATAAGGAGTTAATGTTATTGACAGCACCACAACGATTATAAGAAGCTTGTTAAGCTCAAGAGGGAGCACTCCAAGGCTATAGTCAAGCATAGACATCCATGTAAGTAAAACCTTAAAGATAGCACAGAAATCAACGAAGAGTTTGAAATTGTATCTAACCGGTTTGCAAGTGAGAACACTGCAAATACAAATTCACTTCCTGGGAAAGAAGGAACCATATCCTGACACTTTCTTGAAGCGAAAGTTCAACCTGAGGACCTATGGCTGTTATTATTATAGTTTTGATACCAATAAACCGTCCAACAGTGAAAGAACATTTGGCCATTCTCGGATAAGAAGCTGCGTAAAACAAAGATGCATGCGAAAACTTATAATGCGAGAAAATTTCACCAGAGAGTATTATTATAGAATTAAAATTAGCAGAGACAAATGTGCAAACATGGTGTTTTAAGGAAGGATTACCTCCATGTCAATAGAAGTCCCAGAGGTCACAAAAAACAGTCAAAGAAGCAACCTTCTGAACGAAAACACACTGAAAATATGAAGACAGTCTCCAAATTTCCCAAAGTCCTTTCTAAGAAAAGAAAAACAGTTAGAATAATCCCCGATATTAAGAAACAAGCTTTTCCATAGGTGAAGTGCACGTGCACCTCCTCATCGTCCAGCCAGACCCATATGTCAGAAAGTACCACAAACATGTCATTTACGGCGTATCAGAAGCAACTCTGCCCGATATCGCAACCACCATAGGCATGACTTGACAAGTACTCTCCAACAATTGAGCTAACACAATGACAGCAAAATACACATTCAGATCATTCTCGAATCCTTTATTCTTGAGAAAACACATTACGGAAACCACACCCACTTAAATCCTTGAGCTGATTGACTCGAGTAACCAACTTGAGAATCTTTGCGTCCCTATAAATGAAACCAAGATCAAATTTTGATAGCGTCCGCTCATTTTTGACAATAAGAAAATGATGGTAACTGAAGCATACACCTGCTGTTGCTTCTTCCGAAAAAAACGCGTCGACACATTTCCAAATGACAATACTGCAACTGCACATCGAAGAACCTGTAAGATCTACCGGCTCAAAACAGGAGATAGCGCCATAAACTGTAGAAAATTGAACCATCTACCTCAATCAGTATTAAGCAATTGCATACACGCATAGATCATAGCAAGTCCAGTTAACAAAATAAAAACTCAAATCAACAACAAACAAACTCTACTTAAATGATCTAAATCTACACAGCTTGCAAAGAATCAGCATCAATGCATAGCAAGAATTTCCACAAACCTTATAGAATGCACCAAATCCATCAGCATATTCTTGGTGACAACAGTAGCTGATCCCTGGGCCAGCTGTTTCTGCACCTGTTATTACATCAACACATCCTTAAATCCTCATCCACAAAAGCATCAAACAAATACAAAATCTCACTCACGTATCTAGGAACCATCTAAAACCCTCTTCCCTAAGTCTACAACATAGATTAACAATAAAACCCATATGATCCAAGATCTGGGTTCACCAAGATCACACGAAATGAAACACAAATCAAAAACCCTTTTCGACTCTATAAATGTACCAATACGGATTTGCATAAATGTACCAATACAATATATAAAATGTACAATTAACTAATTTAATAAATATATGTGCGATTTCACTGGAACTTATATCGTAATTCCGAGTTCTGAGACACAGCTTAACTTTAAGGTGTGACCCTAAAGGACCCCGAGGTGTGACGCCAAAGGGTTAGGAGTGATTCCTAAATGTTTTATCTTTGTTTTCAAGTCCCTGTAGTTCTTCCTTTTAACGTAGGGCTATAAACCTGTACTTCATGTTAATGCATTTTGCAAAATCACACATTACCACCTGAAGCTATAATGCCTCCAAATGCAAAAGAATTAATTAGATGAATACCAACAGAAGATACTGACCACCCATCCTACATGTGCACATACATAGCATATTCTCACAGAACAATACGATAAGCCATCTTGAGTAAAAGAGACACTTCAACCAAGCAGCTTCTTCAAAAACCAAAAACCATGGCTTCATGAAAGCAGAAGACATGAATCAACAGCAAACTCCAACCCTCCAGCTCATAGTCACAGAGTCTACACCCAAAAAAATCCATATAAACCCACAAAAGTTTTTTCTTTACAAGGCCTAAAGGACCACATAGAAAAGAGAACTTCTCTATATGTGTGCACCAGACAATCTCAAAATCAGAGGATGGAAACAACACTTGACCAAATTCACTGCAGGCAGCCATCTCTCCAAAACAGATCCATACTGTATTACTTAAGTGCAATAACCTGAACTACAGGAACAGAAAAACAGGACCAACAAGGCACGAGGCTCAGAAACACGAAACCAACTTCTATCCAATCCAAGTAGACATGTAAAGAGGAAAGACAAAGAAGACTCCACCCAAACACATTGGTCATCTTTCCACAGAAACTTCAAGCTTCAGACTTCTTATCATTATACATGGACATGCCACCAATAAAACCAAACAAAAACCTCGACTTAGTTCTCCAAAATTTTTAGCTTGTGGCACAAAAATTGTTGAGATTACACCACAATCTAAAGCAGCAGCAACAAGGCAACAGACCAGAGAAGATAACATTAAAAAAAAGGACAGGTGAAGAGAGGGAAAAGACAAACTGATCCACCCATCTTCATATTTCTCCCACTAAGGTCAGGGTTACATATAATTTGGGGACACACAGAATACACAGGAGCCTCGTGGCCTCCAAATGTATACAATCTTGCTCCATTTGTTGCACCCCAAACCTTTGATCATGATATATAAGAAAAAGTTAGTACCAAAGGGTAGAAGTCTTACAAAAACACCTCCAAAATCCTGGGCTAGTGTGACAAACATAAGAGTCTTTGCTTGAGAACTCCTTATTGCGGATGTGGAGATACGGATAAGCCTGCAAAATGCACAAACCAGGTAAACATAAACACGCAATGCATAATCCAAATACAACAAAACCACAAATCCTGTCAATTATCATAAAGCTTGCACATTTCTCAAAGGCGGTTAAACAAATCAATGCTTACAGGTTGCTCTTCATGATGGGGATGACCCTTGGAGAGGATGACGCCAGCTAGAATGGTGCATGACGCTACACTAAGATATGTAATCTTCTCCCACTTTGAAGCCTCAGCTACAACCGAAAAACAATAAAACGTGAATAAAAATCCCTAAAAATGACTAAGTCTGAATTCCAAAACCCTAACCAAAACCAAAATTATAGCTAGCATCATAAAGTACTGAGCAACATAACTAAGGGAAAAAAACCTAATGCCTTTTGAATCAAACCGGAAGTTCTTTAGATTATTGCCTTTTGATCCATGGAGCTCGGTGGGTGCGAGAGCACTGCTCACCCCGGCGAGACTACGGCAGAACTCCGTCAAGTGTGAGAGCGCCCGGATAAAGCTCGGCCGAGCCACTGGTGGCGCTGGAAAACCTAGCGGTGCACGGACGGAGCTCAGCGGATCGGCGGACGGGCTAGCGCTGGAGCTGCTCTCGGCGGATGGCTGGAGGCGCGCGGCTGGAGCTCGGCGGAAGGCCGGAGGCGGGAAGAGGGTGGCGTGAGTTTTGGCTTTTGAAGAGGGTGGCGTGAGTTTTGGCTTTTGAAGAGGGTGGCGTGAGTTTTAGGGTTATGATTTTGGGCCAAGCCCAAAATTAATGTAGGGAGCATGTGTTAAATTTTCATTTTTTTAATGTGTGGCTTTTACTCATCACTTTTTCTGAGGCGGGAATTTTCCCTCCTAGGTGAAACTAAATAGAGTATATCATTTTCATGTTTTTTCATTCTAAATTTTGATCTCAAGATACGATCACTACCTAATTTCACACTCCCTGTAATATTATCATTAGTATTTTTTCTTCAATAAAGATTTTTATTTAAACTATAATAATGATTTACTCTAAACAAAGTGAAGTAAGGTTTGACCCTTGATTAGTTAAATTCAATCTGGAGTTACGAGTAAAGTTTTAACTTTTTGCACTTAGATCCCTCCAAGAAAGTAGGAATTGTCGAATCACGAAATTGGCTACACTAAAATGCAATTCAATAATATACGGTTGCAAATTTGTGATTTGGTCATGTATGAGTGAACAGAAAGGTCTCGAAAGCTAACAGTGATTACTTTTATACAGTCTTGGAAAACTATACTATGGTCCGAAATTGTGTTACCCGATTATCCATTACTCCAAAATACATAATTTTTGTTATTCTTGCCTAAATATATAAATATTAAATAAATAAAAAAGTTGGTGAAATTTTGGAAAGCGCTAGTACATGTTCTAGAGTAACTTAGAGTTGGTTACTTAGAAGTAAGAAAGAGAAATCGGAAAGGATTGCACATATGTTATTGGGCCTGATTGTTGATAAATATTCTATTACGGACTTGGAAAATATATTGGGGGTGTATAGGGTAGCATCACGTTCGAGCGGATTCCAATTTGGAGTTACGAGTAAAGTTTTTACTTTTTGCACTTAGGTCCCTCCAAGAAAGTTGGAATTGTCAAATCAGGAAATTGGTGACACTAAAATGCAATTCAATAATATATGATTGCAAATTTGCTATTTGGGCATGTATGGGCGAATAGAAGTGCCTCGAAAGTCAATTGTGATTACTTCTATATAGTTTTGAAAAATTACACCATGACCCAAAATTTTTTTACCCGATTATACATTACTCCAAAATATGGATTGATTGCTGTTTAGTTAAGATAACTTAGTTATTTGTACTTATTGAAAGTAAAAGTAAGATTGACCAGTGATTGTATAAAATCAAGTTTATACAAACTCAAATAAGGTTTGTTATTCGATTAGTTAAAGTAAACTTAGTTAGTAGTGTTTTAAATAGTTGAATGATAAGTTTAAGCCAACTTACTTACTTATTATTAATGATTAAAAATGTCAAGTAAGGATTGATTAGCTAAGTCAACTTAGTTATTAGTGTTTATTGGAGGTCAGGTAAGGATTGAGTATCAATTAGCCAACTCAACTTAGTTATTAGTGCTTATTGAAGGTTAAGTAAGGATTGATCGTAGATATAAAAGTTAACCTAGTAAACCTAGTTATTAGTGTGTGCAGAAAGTTAAGTAAAATGGATTGTTATTTATATTATACTTAATTAGATATTAAAACTCATAAAAAGTTAGCTAGTAGTCGGTCAATGATTACACACATTAAATTTTGTTATATATCAGTGTTTATAGAAATTTAAATCGAAATTTGACAATAATAAGAATAGATGAATTGAATGTGAACTATACAAAATCAACTTAATATTGCACTTTATATAAAAAAGTAAAAATTGTTCGACCGCTAATTACATAAAACATAATAAAATAATAATATCACATACTTTATATAAATTTAAATTAACTTTTGATTTGAATTTAGAGCTCAATTTTTGGCCCAATTTATCAACCCAAATTTATATATGGAATATGGCCCGAAAATTCCTCATAGACAAGGTTTTACAAAGGCTTATAAAAGGTCTAGTATATCAGACTTAAGTCTAGATTGGATAAAGTTAATATATCTATGACTGTATAAAGTCAATTTAAATAAGAATTGAACATTGATTGCATAAAATTAACCTAGTTATAACCAATTTAGAATGTTAAT
>JAULKJ010000008.1:3602566-3612664 GCA_032355405.1 Rubia balearica
TATATAAGTATAAATACTATTGTGTGATACATTGTTAGATTCATTATAACATATATTTTCATAATATCAAATTTTTACAAATTTTAACTATCCTTAATGGAAGATATTAAGGATCAAACATTTTTCAAATCAACTGCTAAAAGTCAAAAGGTGAACCTTAAATTGGTACGGAGAGAGTATATTATGATTAAATTTAAAAATAGCTAACGTACAACAATTGGTAAATGATATATACATAGGAAGAGTTTCTTTACTCCCTTAGGGTTTCTTTGGAAAGACAATTGATATTTCACATTATATCTAGTTGCAATACCTAAAAGTTATGAAATTTTAATATTTTGAATATACATTCCGATGAACTTAAGTTACGGTAAATGATTATTTGTCATGCATCAACTGATTTTAGTACTCCCCCATTCCATTTAAAGGTCTTATTGTACCATTTTAGTCTCGTTTAAAGGCTCTCTTTCCACTTTTAGAAGAAAAATGGGCATAAAATCGAAGTGAATTAAGTAAACTTTAGCACTCCCCCTGTTTCACTATATTTGACACTCTTTTCTTTTTATATTGTTTCTTTTAAATTGACACAATTTCTCTTTTTGCAAGATTTATTCAATTTTATATCCACGTATTTTATTTTATTTTCTTTCAGAATTCAATTTCATCCCCATAAATCCAAACACATAAATCTATATATGATGCCAAATACAAAGAATCATAGGTATTATTAACTTACACTTTTAATTTGTGTGCCCAATAGTATGAGGAACTTAAATAAAACTAATTAGTTTTAACTTTTCCAAAAGTAGAATAAAATCTTCACTCATTGTAATCGTCGCTTAGAGTATTTCCCTGAATCTTGTAATGAATCATTTTTTATTTTTTAATAAAAAAGTGGAATAAAATCTTTGGTTAGGATATGTATAGAGAGAGATGATATTTCAGAAATCGAGAATATTTATTTTAAACATATTTTATTCATTTTTTAGTCTCTCATGTTGTAAGAACGAGATGTTGAATTTTTGGCAACGTAGTTACAAACCATGAAATGCATCGAAAACTTATTCAATCTGCGAGTGTACATTGAATAATTACTGCTGATTGGAGTGAAATACTGTCGTAAATTTGAAATTGAACGCGAGGAACACGATCAATACCACAAAGGAGGTGAAAATATTTGACCTAACAAATTTTACGATGTTTCCTTAGGGAATGGGCCTCTCGTGGGATTTTCTCTCTTTCCTAAGTGATGAATAGCTTTGGTTATTTTTGAGGTCACAGCTAACCCTAATTCGGAAACTTCTATTCCTTTGGAACTCGCTTTATTATAAACGGAATTTGCTCGTAAACGTTCACCGGAAAGAAATTTAAATTTGTCGCCGAATCAATTTACTCACCGATCTTCATCAATTGGTGCAGACGGTACTATGACTAAGCATGTTCGTTCACATTTGATGAAACGTTCATAACTCGTAACAGAAACAGAATCAGATTCAACACAACCCTAAAACCCGACAAACAAAAGATTATATGCAAGTATGACGGTAGGTTTTTCGTATAAATACTTACGTGCCAGGTGCATGGATGCATGCATGCATTCATTCATTACCTGTGGTCATATGTTATTACTAGCTAGGCTGTATATCCATACTTTTAGGGCATATCGATGAGAGCCGTACCTTTAAGGGTTTAAACATTGGCTCTTCTTCACCCGGAAGTCCTCGCCTTCTCCGACGAGTTCCTGAATATGATTAAAAAACGAACTATCTTTTATTGGTATTCATTCTGCGGCGCCTCATCTGCCCATTCCGGCTTCTGCAAATTTAAACAGAAGGGCATTTAGTTAGCTGAACTTTAACCTTACTGTAATAAACTAGGTTTCTCCTCTTATCTCACGGTTCATCCATATTCTTTAAGGTTTACTGGTAAACTCAAAAACCCCGCCAGTTCAGTAAAACACCGTCTGGGTGTTTTCACGGTTCAAAAACTCCGCCACTTCATTCATCGTATGTTTTTAATACTAAAACACCATCTGGGTGTTTTCTCGAGCTCTCGCAATGCCGCAGAATTGATCACGAGCCAGTCTTATTCCAAATGTAAGATATTTTGGCGAATCAACCTATCCATCGGGACGAAAACTGATCTTATAACTAATTTTATGCATCCTGATCAATGTTTCTAATGCTGATGAATCGACATCTTTGGTTCGAGAGCGTACTTATACAAATAGTTCGAAAGATGAGTTCAAAGCACGCAATCGACTAGCTAGTTTGAACTTTCTCGTGATTCAAGCTAGCTTTGGAACCTGATTTGTATCAGCAGATCACTTTATTCTAAAGTATATAAAATTTGAACCATTAGAACTCAATTAAACTTGGACCATGTTATCAAACAATTGGTTGAACCTGAGACCTAATTTAGGCTGGATGTAGTTTGAGTTATCCCTCATGAATTAATTAAGGGGAAAGAATTAACGTTGGGTCATTGTTTGCATATGGAGTAAGGAATAGGGTTTCTATATAAACAAGGTTTTCGAGATTTTGAATTTGATGTGATAAAATGTGAATGGTGAATAGAGAATGTTTATGAAGTTGATGTGTAGCCAAATACGTATAGGTTAATAAAGACATATCTATTGGTTGTGTTTGGTTGAGCTGTACTTATAAACAAACTGATTTATTTTCGAAAGAAATGCCAACCAGCTTCTACTAGCTTTTCCCCAAGAATACCCCTACTCTTAAAATAAACTTCTTTTTAACACCTAAATCTACTTACCATTATGAATAAATCAGTTTATGAACTCTGTCAAACACAGTCGTACAAAAACAATGACAAGCTTCACACTTTATGGTGGTGTAGCCAAAATCAATGCATGGTAGAAAATCCATCAGTTAATTTGTAGAAGAGTTGTTACATACCTTGATCTCAGAAATAGGATTGAGGAGCTGCTGGTTCTCCTCTTTCATTTTGTTGTATCTTTCCATCACACATTTGATACTGCTCGTGTACATGGTTCACCCAGATTAACAAGGAAAAAGGGCAGAAAAATATGAGTCCTGAATTAATTCCTGACAATTGCAATGAACCAAACAACACAAGATCATGCACAAGATCATGGAAGATCATGGAAGTATATATAATCTTAATTGTAGGCCCCAACTTTCTTACAAAACAAAGTGTCCACTATTTCTCAGTTTAGATTAATCGGGACAAAACAAACAAACCTATCCCTTCTTTTGGAACAATTAACAGTTTGGTGGGGAAAGCAAAGCTTTTATGCAACTAAAACCGAAAAGACAAACTAGTGATGGCTTAAAACTAGTTCGCAAAGTATTAACTGTATAGGTGGTAAAAAAAGAGTGGATGAACAGAAGAAGCTTGAGAATTGAAAAGTGAGGGTTGAATGAATATGAAAAAGGAAAGTAGGTATGCACCCTACTTCGAATAAACCAATACTGAAAGTGTGCAATTTGATCTGAGACGGATGAAATGCCAAACAATCACTTTACCTGTGTGAAGTGATTTATATGTTTGATCATGTTATATAGCAAATACCATTGATCTCCACTAGCTTGTTCCTAATTTTGAAGCAAAAATTTCTAATTTGGGAGCTGGATCTACTTATTCCTGGCTTGCAAATGAACAAGCACAAATCAAGAAAAGTCAAATGCCTTCATGAGGGAAAGAAACATGAGATTGGAACTTGTGTATTTCTGATTCATTGTGTCTCTTAATGCAGCTTGGCAGCATTTCCTATATATTGAAGAGTGTTTCTATGTGCACATCATTTGTACTATATAAGACTTAGAAATTAAAGACAAAGTTTGTTTCCTTCAAAGCATATATAACACTACTCAAAACATCATGTCCCAGATGAACTCAAGAGTATTCAACCACTCCAAAAAAAACTGTGAATCCATCTGTAACTTTCTTTAATTTAGTGCCCTAACCTAATAGTTAGATATGATCAAGACATCCTGCAAAAACATCAATTTTCTCACATAATAATAACCACTATGTCTGCTAGAAATTGCAAAAACATATTAAAATTAAACAACTCAACAAGCAATCAAGAAAACTAATTATTCTAATAATTAAGGAAGATAAGAACTAATTAATCTAGCCACAAAACACACATATATTACTTCCTATGTTCCAGTTAAACCTGCACATATTCTTTTTTCACTCAAAATACTCAAACTTTGACCATGTATTTATAAACTATATAAGCATCTATAATACTATATGTGATATAGTTAGATTCGTTTACATATAGTTCATAAATATCAACAATCAAACATGTTCGTTGGAGTCAAGGGCGGATCCAAAAATATATATTTGGTGGGGCAAATTTAATATCAAACAAAAATAGTGTTGCAATTTGAAAGGATTTTAAATTTTTGAGGAATAAGAGTTGATAATATGGAAAGTTCAAAATTAAAATTAAGCTAGCGCAATGATCAAAACTTTTATTTTAAGTAGTTAAAAATATATTTAAAAATACTATTTTTTTGAAGAAAATGGCAAGGCAACTGCCCTGGGTTGCTCAGGACTGCCTCCACCTCTGATTGGAGTTCATGAAAAAGATATTGTATAGAGTACTTAATTGAAGAGAATCCAAAAAAAAACCTAAAACACAAAGATAATAAGTTACCTGGAACTGGCATATTCATAGAGCTTTGATGTGCCTGAGAAGATAATCACCCCAACTTCAGCATCACAAAGTATAGCTAGCTCCTTAGCCTTCTTCAGCAACCCATTCCTCCTCTTTGAAAACGTCACTTGCCTGCTCGTCGAGTTGTCGATTCGACGGATCACAATCTTTCCTCTCCCCATCTCACAACCAGACCAGTTTCTTCTTACTTTATCGGCAATCTTTCGAGACCAGCTCTAATACCGCAAAATTTATAAACCAAATACTTTCTATATGTATAAACTGTAAAGGATCCAGTCAAAAACTAAAGACAAAACACAAATAGAAAGATTCCAAACTTAGCAATAACGAATCAAAATCCAGATAAAACAACAGAAAAACAATTTGTGAGTTTGGGTAAAAAGCAGAAATGATGGAAACTTGAGGAGGGTTTAACTTTAACCTAATTAAGTCGCGCAATTATTGGTCCTAAGTTGGCACCAACCTTCACAAACCAAGAGTTTAATACTGAGGACTGACGAGGGGGTGGGGTTTTGGTACGCTGCTCTGCGGAGTAGGGTAACTTCTTGCTCTGGGGTTGACCGTGATCTGGGGAGCAATCGCAGGATGACAGGTGGCGGAGGTGTAGGGTGGTTCCGTAGGCGAGCGGGTGGAAGAATATGGGCTCCTCATTCTCCTCGGAGTTTCAGAATGATTTGTGATTGGATGGAGGCGATGGTAGAACTGTTGAAACAAGTGCGACGTATGGATGTTTGACGCGTGGTGATCCAGTTGGGGATTCTCCTTCACCTTATTTTAAGGTATCCCCATCTTTCGCCTGTTAAATTTTATTATGGATTCTGTTTCACCGGTTAAGAAAGTATGTTTACCCGTTAATATATTTAGTAACATATGCGTAATAAAAGCAAATAAAATTTTTCTATTTAGAAACTTTCACTGCAAAAAAAAAAAGTTCAGTAGTGAAGCATATTTTGTGGCTGGTAAGAAAATGTCAAAATATTTGCTCCACTTTCAGGTGTCACTAAAATATTTGTGATACATGCACAAGTCACTAAACTGAATTACTACAGTTCATGTCACAAATTTAGTGACACTTCACAAAAAATATAACGATACTTCAACGCGTCACAAAGTTTTAGTGACACGCTAAATAGAGGCACTTCTTACTGCGTCACTAATAATTTTAGCGACGATTTTATGTGTTACAGACGCTCCAGAAATGCATCACAATTAGAATTTTTTTGTAGTGTATTTATTACGGCGAATTCAATAATATCACATACGATAATATTGTTGTTTATATATCTATTCAGATGTGCGATTAAACTTTGGTAGGGAATAGTCGCGTCAAATAGTAAAGTGTGCAGTTTAACCTATGACATGGGGTGTATTGATTTTTTTTATTGAAATGAAATAAACCGTATTAAATTGAATTGAAATTAAACATAGTGTAAAATAGGGAAATAGAAAAATCAACCTAAATAACATCAAGTTGAAATTCTATTGAACAGAAATTAAATATATGGTGAAAACCATGAATAATAAACCAAAGAAAAGTTTATTTTATTATATGAATAACATATGGTGAAAAATTGATGACGATCCCTTGTCATGTGTAGAATTTTATTTTTATTTTTCAACACAAAGAAAAGGAGACTAGGTAGTAGCAGAAGAAAATTTTATAAGTTAGCAAATGTTGTATGTTAAGGTGTTGGGCAAATCAGATTCTACCACGTGTCATACAAATCTATATTTAGTAAAGTGAGGAATATTTTAGGAAGTAATGAGTGATTTGTGAAACACGTGTCAGAATCTGATTTGTCCAACACCTTAACATACATTATTTTGTAACATATAAAATTTTCTGCTTGGGCATTTAAACCCTTGACAGCGAATTTAGAAATAAGGGTTTGGAGGTCCGAAAATGGAGTTGGGAGATCTCGGTTAGCTAAAGATCGGCTTGCAGTGGTGGAATCTCTTCTTCCGAGCTTCACCGTCCATGATGGGCCACCAACCTGATAGATATAGGCAATAATATTATCATATATATTATTGTTGGATTCGTTATAACAAGTATTTTTTAAATATCAACATTTTATATGTCATTATCATGCGTAGTTAAACTTATTAACGGTCAAACATGTTTATTAATAATCGTGATTTTTTTAATGAAATTCGAGCTGAAACAGAGGGAGTATGAATTTTCCTTACAGCCAAGGATGAGTCTCTAGCAGCAAGTGCCAGGATATCTGCACAAGAAACTGTCCTAGGGCATATCTTCTCAACCGCACACTTAGCATCCTCTATCACATTGAAGCCTCTAGCCGAGTTGTTACTCGCAAAGGAAAACTTCTCACTTTGAATTGCTACAGTTTCATCCAGTAACACTGAACCGTCACAGCCCTGAAACAAAAATCGGAATCGTCATTACCAATCAAAGATGATCTCGTGAGTTTCAGTGTACCATGAGTGAGGCATTACCTGAACAAAACAATCGTGAAACTGAAGTCGAATAAGTGAAGCTGCCATCCTCGGCTCACCGGAGACGGCTGCCGTAATAATCTTACGAATGGTGGCTGTCGCCTTAGGACAGCTATGATCATAAAACGCGGGTTAGTGGAGGGCATGCTGCTGAGCCATAGTTCTGTACATTGCTCAACAATAACATGAACGTGCCTGGGCCAACATCACCCAGACGTTCAAAGTTGGTCTCAATCCTCTCCAACTTAATATAAAGATCCGCAGACGACAGTGACATTCCACCAACAGTATCGAATAAGGTCTCCGTCGACTCGTCATCTTCCACTTCATAACATCGATAATACAAAGAAGAATCAATCTTCTCAGGACAACGATAAAAGAATTTTAGATGAAACCCTTCACATTCAATGCCAAGCCATCTCACAATTAAATCAACTAATTGAGAGTGGCTTAACCTCCGCTTTACGCTCACATGTTTCTCAGCTACGGGAGGATCATAGTACACACACACACACACACACATTCACATCATACTTAATCACACCCATTTTATACAAGTACATCAACAACTTCATCCTATAACTGCAACGTAGTGGGATATAACAATCAATTACCTTCACAATAAAAGATTACCATTCAACAACGAAGGTTCCCATTCAGTGTTTTGAACTGGCAACATCAAAGAAAAACAAATTTTCCACATTTTCATCATAAAAAACAGTACAAACTCATTCACAAGACATCACTGCATTACATGAAAACATATTTCACTACAAGATCAACAATTAATCCTATAATATAACTAAATCAAGGGTCCTCCAAATATAACATACCTCCAAAAACACAAATGTGTACCTCCAGAGAACAGAAAGAATTCCTTGATATCGCTCCACCTATTTTTCCCTGCAGCAGTACAAATACATAAATGAATACTTTTGAAAACGATATCCCGAGGCCATACACAATCACCGTACATTCAACACAAATATTTACATTCAACAGCATCAGTTCATTGCTTTCCATAACGACTTCCAAACCATCCACATCATTCTGGAAAAGACAATACTTATGCTACAACAATATCAGATACAAAATATTTCAGATTTTATCCATTAAAAACAATCTAAGTTTACAAAAAAATTAAATCCTCCCCACATGCTGACAAATTGCACTAAAAACATTGTCGTTCTTCTAACCAAAAAATTACAAGTCCCGTAACAGTCGCCGAACATGTACAATGCATTTCAAAAATAACTCTACAAATATTTCCATTTTTCATTCACTATATTGCTAAACAGATTCAACATTTTTCATTGCAACAAAAGAAAGTCTCCAATCCATTTAATTCAATAAATAGAAAGTATTCCACAATTTCTCTACAAAAAAAATATCCTTCTAGAACCGGTGTATTGCAATCAGAAAGAATACCCAAAACAAGAAAAAATAATCAATCTTTGGGGGTGGCACGTGCAATCACGCTCGGCGGGAATAGGTCCCAAGCGCGGCTGCCTGAGCGGCGCGTGAGGCCGACGACCTGAACGAAAACCACGCTCTCGTCGCGACAATCAAGCCTGAGAATCTGAAGGAAGAATACAACACGGTAAACACAATCACTCAAAGGCACCATAGACCAATAAATAACCGGGGAACACAAACTTACCCCGACCTTCTCTCCGGTGAAATTTGAGCACTCGAAATTCGCACAACCAAATTCAAGCCCCTGACTTACAGTGGATAGCTGGACCTGGCGGGATCTAGAAGAAGGCGAGTGAATGACGAAAAAGACAACGGAGTAGTGACGGGAAAGGCGAGGACGAAGGGAAGAAATGCAGGGAAAGAACGAAGCAGAATGAAGCAGGAGAAATGAAGCAGAATGAACAACAACGGGTTATGAAGGAGACCCAGAAAATGGGTTTAAGAGAAGACGCATTTCGATAATGCGTCTTCTTCTTGAATCGGGTCAACAACACACAGGAAATTCAAGGCTTCTTTGACAAAGAGCGCATTTCAGAAATGTGACTCTTGCATGGTCAAAGATTAAAAAAATTTAAAATCCGGTCAATGAAGAACTAACCAAAAGCTGGTAGGAGGAAAAACAAAAGGCAGGTAGAGGACGCATTACGAAAATGCAGGGCCAACCCTAATATTTTGGGGGCCTGAAGCAAATTAGAAAAAAGGCCCCCCATATAATATTTAACTTCCAAAATTTATAAAATGGGGGACTCACATGAGATGATAATTTTTTTTATTAAGGTAGCTAATTAAACTATGTAATATTTACTATTTTTCTCTCTATATATAGTAAAAAAAATTAAAAAAAATTAGGCCCTTGTATAATAGCTAAGTTAGGGGATTGAGGCAAGCACCTCATATGCCTCCACGGCCTGCGAAAATGCGTCATCCCTATTTGCTTCCAACCCAAGGTACTGTAGCACCAATCATGGGATTTTCTCGTTGTAGCTGGGCTTCTCGTTCAAAACACACTCAAATACTTGTTAAAACTTTGGACAAGTGACTCCCTATCTGGTGAATTTCATTTATGCTTCCCCATTAGAAATTGTCGTGGAAATGGACTTGTACTGATACATGTCAATTGATGTCAGGGTTACAATGCTCTGAAAGATTATTTTCCAACGATGGAAATGGCCAAATCCCCATTGCTCAAAGTCTGCTTGCATGGAGAGACAGGTAAAATTATTGCATTGGACCATTTACAAATACTTTTTATGTAATTGGTACACTAGTGAAATACTACATCTTGGCTATGACATTGAGCTAGTGGCCTCTGAATTGCAGAAAGAATACATTCTTGCGAAGCCTGCCAGGGATGCTGTAAGAGCAAAGATGGAGGCAGAGGCACCGCCTACGGAAGAAGGCCCCATGCACGTAGATAATGAATGGAACATAAGGCAAGACCCGATTTGGATTTCTTTTTCCTTTTATTGTCTTATTAAAGTTTTGGG
>JAULKJ010000008.1:3683462-3693547 GCA_032355405.1 Rubia balearica
TTGGGTTTTGTTCTAGATTTTAAGAAATTTGTTAATCTGCTTAATTTTAAGGCCATACCCACCATTCCCTATGTTGTTTCCATTTACACCCAGTTGGCTCTCATCAAATCTATGAAATTCTCTATGTTAAACCGCATAGGCTAAAATCTAAATGGCTCAGGGTACTGTTTTTGCAAAGTTAGGATGTTGAGAAGTAGTGGGTTTTGATCAGAGGTTTACTCCGTAACAGCGGGCCAACTATGTTGGTGGAATATTTCTAATGGACCTTAGGGACACAAGTGGATGGGTTGGTATAGCCCCTCCTAAAAAATATGCTTGAGAGGTGATGCTGGAGGTGGGCGGGGAAGGAGGTGAAGCGGCGGTGGCGGAGCAGCGGTAGCGCTCTGGAGATGGTTAGAGAAGGAGGTGGAGCTTTCGGAGGCGATGACAGTTTAGGGTGTTTGAAAATGAAGAAGAAGACCTAGGGGTATAATGAACATTAATTTTTTAGTTTCAAGGTTAAGGGTATTTTTATCTTTTCAAATTAGGTCAAAAATATTTTAGTCAACATCGAAATAGTGCAATTTGGCTATATCGGAATACAACATGACTTTAAAAGTTATTAGAGAGAGATTTACCGTGATTTATTTAAACAATAGACAATCTCCCATGTGATGCATGAGATCTGTCCATGTAATCTTATCCCATATTACTCAAACACACTTTCCCCCTTAAAATCTGTAATCAGGGATTTAAAATCCTGAATTAGGGGAAAGAAAGGAAGAAAGAGTTTTAAAAAAAGAAAAATGTGCATTTATGCCCTAGTTCCATGTTTTGTGCATATATACCCTCAATTTTTTTGAAAGTGTATTTGTACCCCTAGTGACATCTGAAAAATTGGCCAACTTTGGTCATTATCGGACCCCAAAGGAAATGATTGTTTTGCCACTAAAAAAAACCAAAAATTAGAAACCAATTTCGAATTTCGCCTTATATCTTGAATTCTTTCGAGTAATCCTACACAGACGAGGGGAATCAGGTAGAATTAGGGTTGGAAACATGAACTAAATCTCGCCCGACCAAGTCGCAGATGAAGAGTTTCGAATTCTAGTCCAATCGCATTGTTTTTTAACTCAAAATTTTGACAAGCTATTTTTATAATGATGTTGATGAATGGTGGATCCCACTTCAGTGGAGTGTAAAATGGTCCTTGACTTTTCAAAATGAAGTGGAAGTTATTTTGGTAATTTCAATATTGGCCAACATCAGAAAATAATAGGTTAACGTCGGAACGTCGGACTCAGACAGAATGAGTATGAGTTTTTAAGTCACAACTAATTCAGGGGTATATGTGTACTTTTGAAAAACTGGGGGTATATATGTGCACTAACAAAAAAATTGGAAGGTATGAATTCATTTTACCAAAAAAAAAAAAAAGATAAAAGAAAGAAAGATAAGGAGTGGGACCAGGAGATGAGCTTGCTCTGTCTGACATAATATTTTAGGAGTAAAATCCGATCCGTAAAAGCCCCGACTCTATATTATCATAAGCTACGAAAATATCACTTGACAGAAAACAGTAAAAATGAATGTTGATGAAGAGGTTGGAAAGCTCAAAGAGGAGATCAAAAGACTGGGCAAACCCCAGGACGATGGCTCCTACAAGGTAATACCAATCTCACCTTTTGTAATTAAATCAAAATTTCACATGTTCATTGTATATTTATGCATAAAGATTTGATCTTGAGAATGTTTGCTGTTTTTGATGATCTTATGGTTGACCTCAGAGATTTGTGTTTTAAAATGATGTAATGCGCAATGACAGTTTTATGGGCAATGTCTTAAGTATGTGGCTTCATTTTGTATAATAGTACTCCCTTTGATTCACTAAGATTGGCATGATAGTTTTAGATGTTTGTTTTTAGGCCAGTTGAATTGTGGGGATAGAACTGAATTTGGGGAGTTTAATGATTAATGAGTGGGTGGAAACTGTTCACTTTTTGCCATAAAATAAGTGTGATGATCTTAAAAAACAGATCTTTCAAACTTAAAAAGGGACTACAAGTTTTTGACCTACAAATGAATTGCTCCAACTATGTGACCATCAGTGTGTGTTTGTGTGAGTGGAGGAACCAGATCTTAAGGATCCTGTTAGACATTTTGGTGGCCTTGTCTCCACTGACGTCTTAAGCACCCTCATTGTCGTATAAATTTGTTTTGATCGAAATAGATAGCGAGATATTAAGAAATCCTTATTGCATAGTAGTAGAGAAACCGGTAACAATAGTATGATCCTTGCTGTTGTAGATGTTTGTTTCAAGGACCTTTTAGCTCGATAAGTTCATTACCTTTTGGATTGGAGTTTTTGTTTGTGAAAACCCTACTCTGCCTTCGACTCTTGAAGGTCACATTTGGGGTTCTATTTCACGACGATAGATGTGCAAACATCTTTGAAGCGCTTGTTGGGACACTGAGGGCCGCGAAGAAACGCAAGCTTTTGACATACGATGGGGAGCTACTTCTCCAAGGAGTTCATGACAACGTGGAGATCGTTCTCAAACCGGTGCAAGCAACAACATCAGCAGCGTAGATCGAGTGCTGCCTTCCTCAATCTGTTCAATACTAATGTGTGAGTGAATGGTGTTATTTCAGACAACAGTGCAAGCATGCCTACGTTGTTTCTTGTAACTTGTACTGTGATTGCTGGTGAAAACATATGCATTACTAAGGTTTTTGATTGTTTTTGGCGAAATGGAGAAGTGTGTGTCATGCCCATTCTGCAGAATGTTATGCTGTTTACATTGTCACCTATTGGTATCAGCTAGCTGCCTAGCTAGAACGCCCTTGTTGGATGATCCTTTACTCTGATGACATCTAGGGTTCCTCAAACAATGTGATATCTTACTCCGTTAAATCCTTAATCCTTCCCCCTCTTTCTAGGACTACGGAATTATAAATTTCAAATCCAGAGAATAGTCGTACTCTGGCAAAGAGTTTGGTTTTTCGGGGGGTGATTGTGGATTAGGTAACGGATAAGTCACCCTGAACCTGAGAATAGGAACGCATGCAGAAGGCTACGTGCTGCTCGTGTGTTGTCTGAAGTACCCGATACCACCATCATCCGGTGAGTTATTCCGTCGCATGGCGGATAACGTTGGTAATGGTACCTGACGTCTGGAAGGAAAGCACCAAGGTTGATCTTCTATCTTTGCAAAAACTCGAGTTATCGTATACAACCTTAATTACTCCCTCAGGTTCTTGGATAACGCTTAATTACTCCAAGAAACCGGAGGGAGTAATTAAGGTTGACTCCAGTTTCTTGGATAACGCAAGCTTTTTATAGATAACGCTTCCAAAACGCACCCTTCTGAACTGCACAAAAGTTTAGCGTACTTACAAATGCCACAAGTAAACTTTTGAAAATATATAATTTATGAGAAAAAAAAGAAATATGAACCCACATAGTTTCTTGATTGTATCTGGCAGAATGATCGGACCTAAAGTTGTATGCATATCTATCTATCTCTCCACTATACTCATCAGTCTCATCGATTAAGTTAGCTGCTACTAGTTAGCTTGAGTATAGCCATTGCCATCTACTTACTACTAAGATACATCTTGACCTATGAAGAGCCCGTGAGTAAGAATGCATGTAGAAGGCTCTGAGCTGCTTGTGTCTCGTCTGGAGTACCCGATATCA
Organism: Rubia balearica; assembly: GCA_032355405.1. Lineage (NCBI taxonomy): Eukaryota > Viridiplantae > Streptophyta > Magnoliopsida > Gentianales > Rubiaceae > Rubia > Rubia balearica. The sequence goes on from JAULKJ010000008.1 coordinate 3,687,142, forward strand.
CCACCATCCGGTCAGTTGCTCCATTGAGCGGCTCGTGCACCAGAACCTTGGCGCCAGAAATCTGAAGAACAAACAAGAAAAAAGAAGTGAGATTGATCTTTGATCTTTGCCAAGAACTATATTTTACTGTGTATGACCCGGAAACAGTTAGAAACTCCACCTGTCTCAGGCGAACCAAATTGCTGCCATTTTCTCCATACACCGAGGCAATTACATTCTCAGGAACCATAATCTCCACAGTAGTATTGGTGACAATGGCAGTTCTACTTCCACTGCTAAGAGTTAATGTGAATCAGTGGCCACAGACTCGTATCATTACAAGCAAGATAGGTAAAGCGCAGCAAGAGATATCGTATAAACTACTGTGTATTGAACAAGAGAGAGTAAATATGTTCGACGTGAAGTAGTCAGCCACTAGCAACGAAAGGGTATACGAAAAAACTTATAAACGCAGTCAGTTGCAGGATGATTATCAAAAGTCAGATCAGCTGAATAACATAAGAGTTTCAGAAGGAAAGCAATATTAGAAAACAAAGATTAACATATGCATACACTACCAAGTACCAACTCTAAGTACCAAAAAGTAACTAAAGATGAGGTTATATAACATGCTCGAAAGTCGAAACCATAAGTTAATATAAAGTAATTGAGCTGCCAGTTTCTTTACAGTGGACCTCAACAAGCTCCCTTCACTTCATGTTATACCTTTTGGAATCCAAGCTTATTTGTAAGGGAAGAATGTCGATTTGGCACTTCAAAAAATGAATCACAAAAAATGACATTTATTATTGTATCTTTCTACTATCTCTCTCTTCCCCTTTCACCGTGGTCGCTTTTAACTGTCAAATGAGAGTCAATATCATGAATTTAGATTATTAAAGAATGGCTAATATGAAACCAGTGTAACTTACCTAATAATTTCCAACCTAAAATGTGCAAAACTTAACTTAATATCCTTCCTACTTTGAATATTACAGCTAGTGCAATATACACCAATACACAAATTTGGAACATGGTAATATCAGAACTTACTTTACACAGCATCTGATCTAATTCATGATACAACTATTATATCATGTGGGATTTCATTAATGAGAAGACATCTGATTTAATACGTGAGAAAACTATTATATCATGTGGGGATTTCATCAATGAGTCTACTTCTCATAACTATTTTGGTGATGTGTGGAGAAAAAACAATTATTATGACTTTTTCCCCTCACACTTGCTAGGGGTGTGTTTGGTAGATTCTTACAAATCTACGCTTCAATATTCAACCCAAAATCATTCCTACACGACCTTAAACACCGTTCATTTTATAAATTCTAAGCACAGACCGAAAGCTGGGAGTATGTTTCATCACATTAATTATCAGAACATATTTTAAAGTCGAACTTCTAAATTTGCATAGTGCTGAACAGGAAACGTTTCTAAGCAATGAGTTGAATCCAGATTATCACAATGCTAACCTGCCGAGTTCCACACCCCCTTTAACTGAAGTCGCTCCTCCATCATCAACAGGATTTCCTTGGTGGTCCACTCCTGGTACACCCTGCAATCAACCACCACAGCAAAAAACATGGCGTCTAGTAACTGAGATAAATCTAGCTACTACTGAAGTACTTAAGTACTAGTTTCCTTCACCTGTGATGTCCAAGGTCTCGCAGGAGGGGTGTGGTTTGCACTTTCAGAAAGAGAGAGATTATTCATGCTCCTTGACAAGGTATTCTGTTTATTGATGCTGTTAGGGACATTTGTAGGGGGAAGAAATCCAGGCAGAGGTTGGTCTCTACCACTTCCAAAGACACCCGGCCCAATACTATTTGACACTCTAGTTAAGAATAGATTATTGCGGAGCCTGCCAGTAACTTGATACAGCGCAGCCCGTACATTCCCAAGCTCACCGTTAATCTGGCAAAGAAGAGAACACACCACCTTCTGAGTTAAGAGTTTCTATCAGCAAAGAGACTGGTGATACTTTGACAAGAGAATACTTAATAGAATGAATTCGGAAAGTGTTTAAACAATATCACGGAGAATGGTCTCCAATAATTCAGAAGCCACAAGGTTTGGATAAACTAGTGTATAACTCCATATAACCTTAAACTGGTGCTCAGCAATGTTTTAGGGGGCGAGGGAGTAGAATAAGCACAACATAGGTATCCATTTCATTGATTAACTGACTGTCGGAGTGAGAAGAAACACTTGCTAGGGATAGAGGCTTAGTTTTTTTTGACAAGAAAAAAATCATCTGCAATGCTGCTATTAACTAATCATAACAGGTTGCATATCAATTTCTGTCAACAGGAACAAACTGCCGTTCAGGACAGCAATGAACTCCAGTTCTATTCCATTAAGAAAATCAGCAACAATAATGCATTGCATGGGGCATCTAATCCAGTAAAAGTAAGAACGAGGAAAACATGAATAAAAGACAACCAGGGCTCTATTCATTTTACTTAATTCTCTCTTCTATATATTTTAAGGAAAAAAACTTAAAAGTGGTAGAAAGGAAAGTACCTGTACAACTTCATCATTATTTAGGACACACCTCGGGACTTGGTCACCTGTGAAAATTTTTATGAAAGTACCAGTGGTCTTCCTCATCTCTGAAATTATAGTGCCTCCCTTACCCAACAAACAACCAACTTGGTTTATCTGTACCACGAGTCTTGCACAAACAGGCGATGCATCTTTTCCCAAATCTAGCCTCTTTTGTGAACCAGACTCCGCAATACAACCAAAAACAAGCATAACAGCATTCTGAGCCGGCGATTCTTGCGAGTCAACGTTCTAAGAAAGAACCAAAAGGAAGCAAATCACAAATACACTACCATATGATACATTAAAATACCACAAGGAATATGGGAGCTAGAAGCTAAACAAACCTCAAATGCAGTTATAGTAATCACTCTTTCTTCGCAGTCGGGAATTATAGGCCCAATACTAATCATAGCATTTGACTGGGCTTGAAGGCCCCTTATAATCGAACCTCCTTTACCGATCACACTCCCTACTCGATCATTTACACAGAGAATCTTGAAACTAACTTCACACTGAGGCGGCTTTGGCTCCATAAGGGGAACCCTGTCAGCTTCTCGGAAGGAGGTTGGTTCCACAGTCATCCTCAAATGATCCTCAGGCAGAGCCTCCTGAGGTAAGGCTGGAGTCAGCCTTACTCTGTCAGCACTAGGAAAATTGTCTTGAAGACAACGGGTTACAGCAATAAGTGCCTTCTTAATTGCCATTATATCACCTTCAATCTGCACATATATTCACTAAATGCTTTCATTTAAGTCAAAATAAGCAAGAACACTAATCCAATACCATAAATTTTACATGCAAGATAGTTGGGTTTATAAAATCATAGCATGTTATTGATATTCAAAAGAAATGCCTGTTTTTACCTCTACCATTTCATCAGTAGGAAACTTTTCAGATTTCAATACTTTAATTCTACAGCCAGTATCCTTCCTCATCTTCTCCACCACCTTCCCGCCTTTCCCGATGACGGAACCGACCTGAACTGCGTCCGCCAATAGCCGGCACGACGCCAAGCCCCCGCTGGCAATAGCCGCTACGCCGCTCTCCGCCGCAACCTCAATCACCCTCTCGAACACCCTCACCACCGCCTCCTGCGCCGAAGACACCTCCGCCACTTCCTCACCATCACTGCCGCCAGCTTCTCTGGCGGCGGCATTGAGATTAAACCGCCGGTTAATTACAGCCCACCCTATGATGACGATGACTCGGTTGTCGTCGGAGCCGTTGGACGGGTCCTCAACTCGGATCTTAGCGGAAGTATCCTGCTGCAGCTGCCGGATGACGGCGCCGGACTTGCCGATTATGCCGCCCACGCGCGACGCGTGGCAGAGTAGCCGGAAGCACACGTGCCCCGGCGGAACTGTGAGCGGCGCCAGGAAGGGCTTCGGCCGTTTCAGAGGAGCGCCGCCGCCGAAACCGGCGGCGCTTCCACCAGGCAAGTGCTGGTAATGGTTTTGATTAAACTCCTGCATTATTTTTAAATGCAAATTACAGTTTACTGACTTTACTTTAATTTACTTTACTACTCGTTTATAACTTCATGCAATTTGAAATTTTTGAGAAAACAAATCTTGATTTTATTTTCTGTTTCCGGAGGAGATTTTGAGGTTGAAGATGAAGATATACTTATTGGAAGATTCTACATACTGCATTAATTCATTATTATATTTTATTGCAGATTTCCATAATTGCGTAAAATTTGAAATTACTGTGGTGTTGACTAATGAAAATAATTACTAGCAGTTGAGATTCCAGCAATATTGCCGATTCCTTCCTTATTAGTTATCTCCTAATTCGGATGCTTAGCCGTTGATTTTGAATTTATACCTACGCATTGTCTTTTAATTATTGTGATTATTAATTTATTGTTGACAGTGATTTTTTTTCATACGTGGCACATTTTAACTTTTAATCAACGGAATTAATTTTCAATTATTAATATATTTATTTATGTATAAAAAATTAATTTAAAAAAAAAATATGTTATGATGAATCCAATAACATACTATAACATAATAATATTCTTGCATATATAATTATAGAATTTAATGGTCGTTGGCTCAATTTGACTTTCAAAAGTTAAAATATGTTATTTTTGTTGGGACGAACATAGTAAATTTAGTTGTTAATGTGTTTTAAATATTTATAATTTAAAAGAGTCTATCTCTTGAAAGACGTGGAAATACCAAGATTTAAAGTGCAAATTAGAAAAAAAAAATGAAGACAATATTTTCGGATTGCATGAATCGAGTTATAATCTTTATAACTACTACACTTTGTATAATAAATTTTTAATATTGCAAATAAAACGTTTTATCTTTTATTATTCTAATTAAATATCGGGTTTTTATAAGTTTATGAAAAGACGGTATTTTCCAAGATTTTGCCAATTTAAAATGTATTATTAGGACATAAAATAAAATAATACTTACTAAATTCATTGTAACATATATGTTGTATAAATGTTATAACTTTTAATGATGTATATTTAAATATACTAATAAAATGTTCTAATCCAAAAAAAACACACCTTTTTAACCCGTGAAATTTTAACACTTTTAACTCATCAAAATCAAAACGAAAAGTTTAACCCCCTTAACTCGTGAAAATGAAAACGAAAAATTTAAATGAAAAGCACTGTGTTTTTTTCTTAAGCATTTGTGTAATATTTTAATATATTAATACTTAACAATATAACATAAGTCCCTCAATTAATTCATTATCTATTAAAAGGAAAACTAAATGTCATTTCATTTTTTATTTTATTCGAAAAACGGTGAGATTGTTTTAGGCAAGAGTGGAATCGGGATTTTATTATAAGGATGCCGCAATAGTAATTACACACTTTAAGCATTATCTATTAAAAGGAAAACTAAATGTCATTTTATTTTATTTTATTGAAAAACGGTAACACTGTTTTAGTCAAGAGCGGAATTGGGATTTTATTATAAGGATGGCCGCAACAATAACTACACACGTTATGCTGAATTATCTTATTAATACTTACTCTAAATAACTCTTATAGCAAGTGTTTGACGGAGCTTATAAGATGCTTTCCCTTTCGAAAAAATCTGGGTCGGAGGGCACTTTTGATGCTTTCGACCCAAATGATGTTTTGATTTTTGAATTCCGGATATCGCCCTAAAGTAAAGACAGAATCTACAAATACTGATTCAATTCTGTTCAACCTCAGACAAATTTACACCAAAAATACCACCACAAAGCATATGGCTAGACTTCATAGCCAGGATTCACTTTCTGCTGAACATCCCCATAGCTCTCAAGTTCTTCGATATCCTCCGCACTCCCCAAAAACAAAGAAAGCCTCTGATGCAGCTTCACAGGCTGAAGAGACAGAATCCTGCTTTTACCATCACTGCCTCTTCCCCCGGCCTGCTCCGCGATAAAACTCAACGGATTCACTTCGTAAACCAGACGCAGATGATCTCTTGGATTCATTGCCACGCCTCCATACAAGAGAGTGCGATGAAAATCAGCAACGAGAGAGCATATGTAACGGGCTGAGTACTTTTTGGGGGACTGTCCTTTGCCTTGCCTCACAGTGTCGATGTATTGCCTTAAACCTTCAGGCCAGTCGAAATACCTAGCATCGTTCACAGAATATATCTGCCCTGGTACGAAAGAGAAGATAATTTGATGATGATAGATGAATTGGCTAATGTATTACCATGCAACAATAAACAGCGAGAACATTAATAGGAACAGCTCCAGGTCAGAAGCACAAACATTCGATCATGATTGCAATAACAAGAGACAAAACAGCATGTTAGAACATGACTTGAATCTGAATCCTTTTATGTTTTGGATTTATTATTGGGTAATTCCAATTCTGTTTAGGAAT
>JAULKJ010000008.1:3836363-3847405 GCA_032355405.1 Rubia balearica
AGGTGGCGAGGTGTGGACCCGGCGGAGGGGAGGAGGCAGTGGTGGCACGGCGGGTCTGGGCGGAGGGGATGGGTGGTGGGTCTGGACTGGGTGGTGGCGGCGGAGCTGGTCTGGCGGGGTTAGCGGCGGAGTTGGAGGCGCGGTGGCGGAGCTGCTGGTGACAGGTTCGAAGAAGAAGAACCCTAGGGATACTTTTGTCATTACATTTTTGTTTTAAGAATAAGGATATTTTTGTCTTTTCATAAATGGTCAAATGCCTGAATTTGTTCGGTCAATGCCGAAATGTGCACTTTGAGTATAATTGCACTATTTTACCAAATTGGGGGTTAATTTTACACTTTCAAGCTTTACATGATTAATCTACACTTTCTCAATTTAATAGGGTCATTTTTCACTTTTCCCATATCCAAATTTTATAAATGTCCAAAATGGAAAGGGTCTTTGCAGGGACTTTTTTCTTTGTAAGAATGATAATCACAATCGCCCCAGTGGCACATTGTGTTAAGCCTGTATTTCATCTGTCTCTCTGATTTTCCACCAAATTTGTAGAATATTTATCATGGGATGCATGGAGGAGCAGTAGCTTCCATCTCTGAACTAATGGCAATTGCTTGTGCTAGAACTCTGGTGGGAGAGCAAAGGGACATATTTCTCGGAGATATAAGAACATCTTATCTTTCTTCTGCTCCCAAAACGGTAGGTGAAGTTTTAGCTCCTAGCTCGAGTTGAATTCTCTAATATTCCCGTCTTTGACTGAACAGAACGAAAGAGAGTATTCCATATTATAATCTTGAGTAAAGTGCATTCATTCCCTCCAGTTCCTTGTTTAGTGCACATCTACCCCTCGGTTTTTCAAAAATGCATGTATACCCCCGGTTCCTTATTTGTGCACATATACCCCCTCAGTTTTTCAAACGGCCGATTATGGAGGCATATGTGCACTTTCAAATGATTGGAAGGGTTATATGTTCACTTTAGAAAAACTGAGTCAGGTACATGTGCACTTTCAAAAAATTGAGGGGTAAATGTACATTAATCAAATAACTCAGGGGTATAATTGTATTTTAACCTATATTTTTCCTGAAAAAGAGAATTTTTTGTCTAACAGTCAAAAGTGGTGGTGGAATGGTTGATGGATCTGTAATAAGAAGTGGGAAAAATATCAGTGGTTGCAATTGAGCTCAAGATAGAGGAATCAAGCATATTGGTTTACACTTCTCAAGCTACTTTATACCATCTACCAAATGCAAGTTTATGATCCATCTCTTCAACATCCAAAGTTGTATAAAAAATTACAGCATTCTGTTAGCTTGTTTATGTTGTACAACTCATCTGAACATTTATTTACATAACAAGCACCATTTAAATCAGACGAATGTGTTTAGCAACATTGTACCTATATAAAATTAGAACCCTGATCATCAACACTACTGTTCTGTTGCAATTTTGGCCCCAAGATGAGAGACAGGAAAATCAGATAATAGTACAGTAGAATGGAACTTCAGTTGGTCCAAATGAGACATGTTTAGCTCGCTGCAGATCTTGCGTCGGTAATGGGAATGGATCCACTGGACTTTTAACTTGCACAAAATTTAGTATGAAAGTTCCTGCTACGAAGAGAGGAAAAGGCCAAGGTCACTTTAAGAGACGGTGAAGTTCAGATTTCACAACCAAGTAACATCTTTTCGCTATTTTTGGAGACAATAGTAAAAAGCTTCCAATTATAATGATCTTAGACAGGCTAGTGTTAGTTTTATTGGAGTTATGCACCTCCAATGCATCAAGGGAATATGGCATTTACAAAAGCCTCGGCATCAAAAGGTTGCAGATCCTCGACACCTTCACCAACTCCTACAAACTTAACTGGAATTCCTAGCTCATCAACCACGCTAACCTTCATGAATTACATAGTACATTAGCCGAGAGTAGGTGTTAATTATCCAATAGGCAAGTCAAGAAAAAAGTTCAGATGAATTCCAGTTCATGGAGAGAGTTATACCACACAGCCACCTCTAGCCGAGCCATCCAGCTTAGTTAGGATTAAACCGGTAACTCCAACCACCTGCCACCAAACTTAGTTCACTTGTGAAGCATCGAAGATAAATTCACCAGGAGCATCTTCATTTAGCAGTAGACGAAGTAGTATTTTTTAGCAGTTAATTTACACCAGAAATCACTGATTGGTGCAGTGCACTTGCAATAGATCAACGAACAGAAAGAATTTTGGCTGGTAATAACTTAGCCTATTCTACAACTTCACAGAAGAAAAGTTTCCAACTCAACATTACAAAAACCTGAGTTGACCAAAAAATTACGGATCCTCAGCATCCTTGAACTAGACTCAAAACCATATTGGTGCATGCTTAGGTATCAAATTTATGTTGTTCATTTTGCAGCAATTGCTACCTGTAAATGGCACTTGTAAATACCTATGATGAAAAGAAACTTTTTTACCTACCTCGTTAAACTCTCGTGCTTGAGGGAGCATGTTCAAGCCAGTAGTACCATCCAAAACTTGAAGTATTTCCTTACAAATTTAAGAACAAAATATACAAAAAAGTTGCAATCTTGAGATTTGTGAAATAAATACAGTATATGGTAACGAAAAAGCACTAAAGTAATGGTGACACAGATAAAACTTATAGTATTTAGAATTACATCCAACTTAAAACCAAGAAAACCATGTATGAATGTTGACATTGTAGACCATAAAGAAAGAGACTCACATTGGGTGCACCTGGTATAATTTTGCTCAAAACTTTCTTGCATGTCACCAATTCCTCCATTAAGCTATAATTTGTATGCAGCCCTGATAGGTATAAAAAGCTAAATTCAAAGATGAATCCAATTATCTTCGACCTTAGGTGATTCTAATAAAATGATAAATTATTATAAACTTACGGCCAGATGTGTCGCATAAAACAACATCATAACCTTCTTCCTTGCCCTTTTTCACAGCCTGTGAAAGAACTGCCCGTAAAATGCTTCAAAATCAATTCATAAAAACAGCTGTGAATAATAAGACATTAGACATGTTGTAATATGTACCTGTAGACGCCTTGGCATGTTCTTTTTCTGCCATAACAATCTCACAATCGGTCCTCTCAGCCCAGATCTCTAGTTGATCACTAGCAGCTGCTCTAAAGGTATCACCTGCGGCCAACAATACCTGGCAGAAATTTAGAGCAAGAAGGTCAATATTAGAAAGCACATGCTAAGAAAGACTACCCGTTGACATACAAACTCAGATTTTCTCTTAATCTAAAGAAAAGTCTCAAGAATACTTATTTGGCAACCCAAATGTTCTACAGCTATATCTAAATCAAGCAAGGCAGAGAATTTACACATCTAGGAGATTCCTGAAATTGAACTTAAAGATTTAATCAGGCATTCACAAAGCATTCCTGCATAAAAATGAAAAGGTTCTGATATTTTCTAAGTGTAAACATGGTGTTCATAATTTTTATCAATTCAAAGTATCTATAATTTTGCACAACCTCTTTGTTTAATATAGAATGTAGAAAAGTGAACGGAAAACCAAGGTCTCACTTCACCTTTGCACCTTCTTTCTTCAATCTGCTTGCCAGTTTTCCTGCATTTAAACATAAATCTTCACATTTTTCTTTGGAGAAAAAAGAAGCTCTTTCAAACACAAACATGACGTTAAAAGCAGTTTATAGCCTTTGCACTGAAGAGAAAAGACCTTATATAGCAGTTTTCCCACTTTTCAGCCTACATATTCCACTAAACTACTTCATTTCTCTCCTAGTGCAATAGCCTTACCTATAGATGTCGTCTTTCCACCCCCGTTGACGCCAACTATCATTATCACAGCTGGTTTCCTAGGAGTTGAATGAAACATTAATCAGCCAAGATCAAACACCAAAGAAATAACGAGAAAGAACCATTAGATCAAACTCAAACCTATATCCAAGTTGCAGCTCTGTCTTGAGAGGTTTACTTATCAACAAATCCAAGATACTCCTTTTTAAAGCATCCTACAAAACACTTATTATGATAACCAATTCAACATGTATGATCGTCAGAACACAAAAAATGAAATCAAGCTCACTCTTCCAAATGTCACCTTAGTTTTCAGAGTAAATTATGGAATTATGAGCTGAACTGAGCTAAAAAAAATCGAACTAAACTATTTATAGTTTATTACTAATAACAGCTGAATTGAACTCGAGTAAACTCCGATTCTTCAGAGAGAGGTCTTACTTTAATATCGATGCCTGATTTGAGCTTTCCAGCATAGATATCCTCACGGAGACTTTCCACAATCTTAATGGTAATCCTCGGACCAAAATCAGACACCAACAATGCCTGTCCAAACACACAATAAAATCCATAAAATCGTGAAAGCTCAGATGCCAAAGAGAAACATTTCAACAAATTTAAGAACAACCCATATCTTCTTCAATCATCTACAACAAGTATAAGCGGGAAAGACTTCATTTTGTGCCAATTTCACCATTCAAAATTTAGTTCCAACCAAAAGGGCAGTCTTGGATTTGAGACCTCTTCGAGCTTGTCCAGAAGGCGGTGAGGTTCCAGAAGAGCGGGAGCTCATCAATGACGGCCAAATTATCCCAGGTCTTCGAGAACCCCGAGAATATCTTCTCCACGTCGCTTTCGGCCTTCTCCTTAATCAACCGCCCCAGTTTGATGAAGAACCCGGTCTGCCCAGCCGAGCATTTGAACCGGGAGTTTTCAGCGCGAATGAAAGGGTGTCCGGCGGTGAGAATATTTGGATGACATCCACGAGCGGCGGCAAATTGAACGGAAGTCTTCCTCCAAACCAATGCCTCGGTTTGCGTGCATGTAGCTGGAGCTGCTAGAGCAAAGGAACGAACTTACAGCAGGAACAACTGATGAAAAGGAGAAATGTATGATGAAAAAGAAATATAAGGTTAAGGGTTAGTTAAGTCTTTCCACATTTTCTGTGTTTTTTTAAATTATAAGGGTAAAATGGTAACTTCACTTTATTCCGACTGTGAAAAGGTTGACCAAACAGTCAATGTGGTCAAGGGTTATATTGACACTTTCTAAGATTGCAGGGTTATATTGACACTTTCGTCCAAATTTCAGGGTCATTTTAGCACTTTTCTCTAAATTAAATTATACTTAACATTTTAATCAAGTTTTCATTATCATTTGTTTACATTTTGAATATTTATTAGTAAGTTACACATTTCTAACCATATTTCCTGTCATGCCAAAACAAAGTTTTGGAAAAAACCGTATTTTCATAGGTAAATTATATATTTTACTCTAAAATATGCAATGTTTCTAATCGAAACTCAAATAGTCTTGCGAGTTTAATCAAATAACCCGAATATGACCTAAATTTAAATTGCTTTTACCCGTAATTTTTTCATCTTTTTATGGTAAAATTGCCCTTCGATTTTTCCATAGATTATTGAAAGTCCATTTTTTAAGAGATGGACTCACATGCCAAAATTAAATTTTAAATATGTTATACTTAGTTTCTCTGAATTGAGATTAGGTAGGAACACCTATTCTATGTGAGAACACTAACTTATATGTGAATAAATTTGAGTTGTTGTACTCACGTGGTTGATCAAGTGGTTAAATGTCGAGTTTGAATATACCAATGGTTATGAGTTCAACTTCGGGATGATGGGCACCAAAGGGCGAGGGATATTGTCTTTCACTCCAATAAATTTGAGTTATTAATTCATACAATTTAACGGTTCTAATTTATTGCTATATTAAATTAAATTCACGGGGTCTAGTTTATGGGCCATAAATCTAAATATCGGGTCATGACACTAAATCCGGATCCTCTTCACAATTTTTGACAAGAACCTTTCTCTTCTAACTTCTATCATCTTCTAGGCTTTTTTCTCCTTTCTTCTCTGCCACTTCCTCACTCTCTACCCCGTCACGATGCCTTTGATTTTATCCATGAAACAGTTGAGAATGTTTGTACTTTATCACCTCTTTCACAATCCAATTCTACAGTGAAATTGTTGTAGCGAGATCAATTAGGGTGAGGATTGGTCCATTGGGATCAAAAAATTGAGCATCACCCTCGTAGAAATGTCATTGTGGGTGTATTTAATGATTTCAAATATCATATTAACATGAATCGGCATGAACCTTATCAGTAACCATGTTAACAAAGCATCAAAGAAAGGAGAAAGGAGAAAGGAGAAAGAAGAAGAGAAAATTTGGATTAGGGGTATTACAGTCATTTCACTTTTAGAGGGATATAGTAATTTCATATAATTTCAGTTAAACAGGAAAGGATAGTTTTTCACTTTCACTGATTATTTAGAGTTAAATTGACATTTATGAATTTAGAGTATCAATTATGTAGAGATAAAAATATTTTTCTCTTTTTTTTTATAAAAAAAATGTTTTTATGCGAACTGTGGGAATAATGCTCTGCTCACAACTCTCAAAAGTAAGCGCGTTGCTCCCCTCACTATTTGAATGAGATGAATCTTAAACTTCGTTTTGGCGCCAAAGCTATGGAGTAGGACATTCCCAACTCACACACGCCCGTTTCCAGCCTGCCCATTTGCTTAGTCCCTTGTAATAATGTAGAGGGGCTTTGAGGCTGATACATCTTGGAACAGCTCTCAAACTGTTCGATATATTGTCTGAGTGAAAAATGCTCTATGATACTTTCTGATACATGTTGAAACCTACTGTTTCTTAAATTCATAGATCTTGATCCTATGTCGCATAAACTATGTTCCATATCTCGCATATGGAATGCAGGTTATCGAAATTGTAGAAATGTATATTCGCCAATAGCCGGTGTTTATTTTCCCCAATCATTGCCTGGTTTGGTTAAAGTAGCCCGCTTTTCTGGGTATGGAAATGTTCCCGTATCAGAGGACCTCAGGTTGTTTCATAATAGGCATTCCTTTGAAAGATTTGTTTTTGTTCATAGTTTCCCAGCACCTTTGAGTTTATCCACTTTGTGTGTGGGAAAGGTCAGGCTGTTGGGTACATTGCCAAATGGGGAAAGGGGAAGGATACCCGATGATGATGTTAATGGGGCTGATAAGCTGTACCACATTGTGTTGGATTACTCGCACCCCGGGCATAAAATGGAGGAAGCTCTTGATTCAGCTGGTCTGGAGCTGACAACTCCTATGGTTGTAGAGGTCTTGCAGAGGCTTCATTATGAGGAAAAACTAGCGTTTAGGTTTTTTACGTGGGCAGGGCATCAGGAGCCCTACAGTCATGAGCCTCAGGCGTATAATGAAATGATTGACATTCTCTCCAGCACTAAGTATAAGGTGAAACAGTTCAGGATTGTCTGCGATCTGCTGGATTATATGAAGAGGAACAGCAAGAGATCGGTTCCTCTTGAAATGTTGGTGAAAGTTCTGAGACAATATACCGAGAAACACTTGACGCATCTACAGAAACTCACGAAGAAGAAAAAGATAAGGGTGAAGACACAGCCGGAAATCAGTGCTTTTAATTTGCTTCTGGATGCTCTTTGCAAGTGTAGTCTTGTTGAGGATGCGGAAGCCATGGTTAGGCGTGTGAGTGGTAAGATCAAGCCGGTTCCCGACACGTTTAACATCTTGTTCTTTGGATGGTGCAGAGTCAGGAATCCCGCTAGGGCAATGAGTATACTTGAGGAGATGATGAAAATGGGGTATGCTCCTGATAACTTCGCGTATAACACTGCCATCGACACTTTCTGCAAGGCGGGGATGATAACCGAGGCTCTTGATTTTTTGGAGTTCATGAGAACGAAAGGCTCAACCATGTCTTCACCCACAGCAAAAACTTACTCAATCATCATTCTGGCACTAGTCCAGACTGATAGGATGGAGGAATGCTCTGAAGTGCTCGGAGACATGATCAAGAGTGGTTGCCTGCCTGATGTGTCCACATACAAGGAAGTCATCGAAGGCATGTGTTTGGCTGGGAAAGTGGAGGCAGCCTATACATTTATGGAAGAAATGAGGAACAAGGGTTATCCTCCTGATATTGTCACCCTCAACTGTTTTCTTCGCGTCTTTTGTGACAATAAGGATAGAAATGAAGCTACTAGGCTTTTCCAGAGAATGCTTGATATGGGGTGTGTTCCAAGTGTCCAAACTTATAACATGCTTATCTCTATGTTTTTCCGAATGGGAGACATGGAGGGAGCATTCGAGACTTGGGATGAGATGGAAAGTAGAGGCTGCACACGCGATATTGACACTTACTGCACGATGATTGAAGGTTTTTTCAACTCTGACAGAGCAAAAGATGCGTGTTCTCTTCTCGAGGAAGTTGTTCATAGAGGGATGAGGTTACCATACCAAAAGTTCGATACTTTTCTGATGAAGCTTTCTGCTCTTGGTGATCTTCAAACTATCCACATGCTTTCAGATCATATGAGGAGATTCTACAACCCGGCCATGGCACGACGATTTGCTCTGAACCAGAAGCGCAGGAGTGTGAGCTTGAGAGGGAAGTAAGATATTATACAACAAATAATATTTTAAAAACTTCTGGCTCTCCAGTTTTGGTGGGAACATCAGACCTGGCCTTGCATTTTTGAAGTCTAGCATGAAAGATGGTTTGCATTTATTTCCCTTTACCTTTGATTAGATTACAAATTACTCTCATTTATAATAAAAAAATATTACAAATTAGTCGTAAATTTTTTAGTGATAATTCGATTAACCTCCCCTATAGTTTGAATAATTACCAATCGTTAATCAAGTTTACATCAGAAACCAGAGACCATTATACATCGAGCAGATGATACAATAGTTCAACGTCGAGTATTTTGTCATGAAAAACACAGATTTAACAGGTTGATGTACGCAAACTCAATTCGCACAATCTGTTCGTTTGCTATTGATTATATTTTTGTGAATGGTCATTCAGCGTAACTATCTTTAGAACTCCGGTGCAACACAAGTATTTCCAAAATATGTACATCAAAGTAAAATTCAATGTTTCAATTTTTTATTTAGAAACAGCAATGTTCCAATGGTACATAGTATAGATTAAAACATTGTGTCTAAATAATATCCTCAGGTGAAGATTAATTGAGCTTAAGAAGTTTAGAAGCAATCAGGAAACAAAAGCCTCCCAATAGACAATACCAGCACAAAAGGAAACACCAACCAAAGGAGAGTTGTACTAGATTTTTTTAAAAAAAAATTGGTTCCAAAGGCAGATACGACTGCAAAACACTGTTCCCAAAAATTCAAGCCGGACTACTAACATCCCTCAGTATCGATGCCTGCTGCTCCTCTCTCGATCTCTGTCCCGTTCTCTTCCATATCCTCTGTCTCGATCATAGCCATAATCTCGGTTGCTGTCTCTTCCTCTTTCTCGTTCTCTGCTTCTGCTACGGCGCCTATCCTTGTCTCTCTCATTACTATCTCTCCCTTTACCTCTGGATCTTTCCTTTCTCTCTCGCTCTCTTGCACCTGTGAAGTATTTTCCAGTTATCATGGTCAAGAACAGCTTTTTTTTCCCGTACAAAGATGCAGTTTCAGGCTTTCAGCAGTCACAAAATCAACAGCACGTGAATAGAAAACGGCAAGCATTAGGAAAATATACCACGGCCATCCCTCAAATCATGTCCTTCAGATGCAAGTCAGTCTTAGAAAAGTTTAAATTCCACAATTACCTTCAAGACCTATACTTAATTTCTTCTCCCTACAATATATTGTTGATCAATATCTGTTGTTTTCAAAAACTTCTGGAAATCTAATCATACATTCTTTCAATCAAGCAGTATCAGTCAATTTTGACCAAAAGCAAAGATGGAGGATCCTAGGATCATTGTGTAGTAATAACTAGTACTTTTTCTACTATACATAGTTCAGACATCCACATCAGTAATACGAACAATGAAGAGTAAAATCTAGTCTCTAGGCTTTTCAATCTTATTTTGCCTATTGTAGCTTTTTTAGTACTGTACATCATTCCTATTATTGTGGCTTTTACAAAAATCGGAAGTTTGTAAAGATAACTTCCACAATGTCAAAGGAGGAATCACAAATTATTAACAATTTCCACAATCTAATCAGCCAACCAGTAGCAATACTTGGAACAGAACTATATCACCAGTACCCAAAAGTATATGACAAGATTTAGAGTAGAACTACCCAAAACTATATCATGACACTTGGAACAAAACTACCCAAAAGCTGATCTCCCACCAATGAACTCCCCACCCCCTGTTTTATGTGTTCTTGGTCACAGCAAAGAGATAATCTAGTGCATGCTTCAAATGCAAATAAGATATCCAAGTAGCCAATAGAAAACTATGATGGTCAACTGGATAGCACACCATTTACACATGCTGGTGTGAAGTCACAACAAGATAGTGCAATTGGCGACATTCTATGAGTCAGTAGCTAGGGGATCAGCAAAAAAAGGGTAAAATGCAAAGCTTGCACAGACCAGAATCAGGTAATTATATAAAGGATTTACAACAAAACCATTCATGTCAACCAGAGATGCCACAGAAACATGCTTTCTTATGTTTGGGCTTTACATGAACACTAATGACTTTGCTCGTATTTAAAAATTAGTACAGCAAATATAATATATTACCAAGTTCATCAACATCCTATTCAGCACGTCCAACACCAGGAACTTTCTGACCAGCTTCAGTTTGTTGCAGTTTAGCACGAAATTCCTTTTTAAGATTACCAAATTCGTCATACATTTGACCATTATCCTGGATTAAGACATGAAATTATTCAGTATATACTACAAATTGATTCAGTCAGTATATACTACAAATCAATTGTTGCAGAGAGATCCCTACATATCACAAACTTTACTACTCACTGTTGCAACTAATTTCACAGGAATAACTATCAACAGAGAACAATATCCAGCACAACATTATACATAAGTAATAGCTTACGGAAAATAGAACTCCATTGTGAAGGTAGTAGAAATTGGTTACGGAGAATGTGACTGTTATTCCACAAATTAAGAGATTTCTAACATAATATCTTCAAACTCATTAAGAAACATTTGAATCAAGGCAAACCTCATACATAAGAGTGGTGTTTATAATA
>JAULKJ010000008.1:3868076-3885769 GCA_032355405.1 Rubia balearica
AAATTTTATCTTGATTTCTTCTAATTTACACTTTAAACCTTGGTCTTTCCATGACTTATGGAAAGACCGTCTTTCAAAAGACGGACTCATAGATTTTTCATGGAGTGGTAAAATAATTATTTAAAATAGCACAATATTATAATATTATTAAATCTTACTATATAAATAATAATATTACTAAATATTAAAGATTATCTAGTTCAGTAAAAAATATTAAAAATCATCAAGCACATTTGTGTATTTAAATAAATAAATTAATACTTCTTCCGTTCCAGTTAGAGTTTTTTAAATAGTATTTTCAAGTTAAATGTATGAATTTAAAATTCACACTGGAAATAAAATACTTCCTTCCTTTCAGTAAAAAATTAATTGACATTTTAAAATTAACTTTATGCCAACTAATATTATATAAGTTACAATGTATTCAATAATATATTATATGATAATATTTTACAATAATATAATTTGACGTCGAAATTATCTAAATTTGACTAGCACGAAGGAAGAATTATTTGTGTATATAATAAATATATGCAGCTAATTCCAAATTATTATTTAAGGAACTTTGACAGTACTGGTTGGAGTGTAATATTTGTGTTTTTTTAAATCCATGCATGTAACTTTAAATTACCAGTTAAGAAACTTTGACCAAAACAGATAAAAGTTTTATTTTTACATATTTTAAACATATGCCGTTATCTTCAAAATGTCAATTAAAATGCTTTGATCCGGACAGATGAAGTACTAATGATGGGTATTTAATTCTGATAATCTAAACGTATCATACCACTGGTAAGGATTGAATCTGTGTCTCAATATATATTTTAAATGGAGTTTGAACTAATGAATGGTGAAGATAGATATATATATATATACATATATATATACACACACACATTAACCCTTATGATTCTGGCAATGATAACTTGGTTTATTTTTGCTAAAAATTATTTATACTATGACTCAAATGTTAGAAATTATCTAATTCAGTCAAAATGCTTATTTAATAATGAAATTATATATTTTAAATGAATTTGTATAGTACTTTATTTAAGAAAACGAAATTAAAACAAAACAAATGTACTGCGCATATGTGTGAATGAATGGGTATAAAATGAGTGTGTTAAAGCATATGAAAATTCAAGAAATACTTACAAAACGTATTTTTCTGCTAATCTTAATTTTAACTTATTACTTTTCTACCTTTTCGGGACAAAACATGACGGTGATAAGTCAACTTCAGATAAATAAATTTGATATTTAAGTAATTTATTACATTGAATAACCTTTGGTATTTAAGTTTGAGATGATTTATCCTAATAAATGAACTCATCATTTTAATTCCAAATTCAAAATAAAGAAATATTTAACTCTATTTTCAAAATAAGTAGAATAACTTACTAAAACAAACGTAATTTTACTATCATTATACGTTTTATCAAATTTAAGATAGATGATATTTTAAATCGGAGAGCATGAATTATGATAAAAGATGATAAATTAGATGAGAGGGTGTTTTTTATTCTATTTTTAGTTGTCTTTTTTAACCGTTCAGTTGCCTTTTTGTTTTAGGCAAACAAGTGAAAACAATGTGTTTGACAACTAATTAGCCAAAAATCTACCTTTTCACAAAAAATAAATATTAATGAGAGCAATTTAAAATTAATTTAATAAAATTATTATATATTGTGTAAAACACCTCAATAACAACCACATACTAATAAACGTAATTTATAAAATTATCTTTAAAACATATTTTATAAAATAAATTATCAAATATAAATAACTAATTATTAATCTAATTAAATCAGTTAAATAAAATAGTTTATAATAATTTCAAATAGAATCAATGGGTATAATAAAATATGAAGAGGTCAGCTTCGGAATTTTCCTTGAACTCGAGTTCAGGGTTATAAAATCAATTTTCTACTAGTTTAGAAACTTATACAAAATTTTATCTCAGTCTGAGTCTAAGTTCAGGTTTATTAATGTCGGCTAATTTTGCAAGAATCATCGTATATCTTCATAAAGAACCATCATCTTAGGCATGTTCTCTATTAGTAAAAATCTTACATGTTGATCCGGTTTTGCTTCGAACACCACTCTGAGGGCTAAGCAACCTGCAAAAAAAACACTCAAAGTAGCCGAAACAAAGAAACCCTAATGTCATAAGTTTGATTAGGATTTTTTGTAGAGTGAATAGATTGTATCTTGAGTCATGGTGGTATATCCCTAAAACATCTAGGGTCGGGTGGTGGAAAGTTGGAATATTAAGATAAAATTTTGATTTATTTGTTAGCCGAATGATATTCTGATGCAGAGCATTTGGCTGATCAGGCTTTGAACCCTTGGGTTTCGACCCAAGAACATCCCTGTTACAATAACTTTCTAAATTTGTAACAGTTGGGTGATATTTTAACCAATATTTTGTTAACCATTGTCCTTACTTCATACTGCCGACTAGGGGTGGTAATTCGTGTCGAATACGGGTTGACAGGTTAGCGGGTCAAGAATTCTCAATTATAACTTAACCTATATAATTACAGGGATCATTAGGATCGATCACCTTAAAAATCTATTTTACATAAACCCTAACCCCAATATTTTTCAGGATGGCAGTTTTGGATTGACGGAATGGACCAAAAGTCAATATTCCTCAGCCCCAACCCAACCCATTTAATTAGACGAGTTAATTAGATCAATATGTTAAACCTACGAGTTCATTTAACATTAACCTCAACCACTAATGTTTTCCATATTGCTCTCAAACTTTTCGCTCGTACCATCGACCATAAAATGCAAAGATTCATGTACCTTCGGCCCATCCGGCTTCTGAGCTTTGGGCTTCGGCTTAGCGATCTTCACAAGTCAATTAATTTTTTTTTAATTTTTAATGGTTGGGAGTTAAACCAATGATATGAATCTCCTTGCGAAAACTCTGGATTGCAGAATTTTAGATCTTTGACTAAACGAGGGATTTTGAAAACCCTAGGGAAGTTGCGCAAACTGATAAAAATTAACCCTCGGGATCTTGAACAACTCGATAATTGTGACCCAAACTAGCCCGCAGGATCAGTTCACGGATCGAAGGAATTAGTACTTAATTAACCCGCGGGATTAAGCAACAATGGAAATAACTCGCAAGGACTGAGAATCATCTAAAAATATGAATGTATGATTGATAAAAAGGTGAGGAATGGCTCGGCCATATCCCTCTATTTACAGGGATATATCTCTTCCAAAACCCCTAGTTACAATTGGAAACTGAATCAACTTATGGCAGATTTAAGAAGCTAAAACCACATCTAACTAAAACTCCTAAATAAATGGTAATCTGGTCTAATTCTTCTCCAAGTAACCTTGAAGGATATTACCTTATCTATTCTTACCAAATCTAAATCTAATACTCCCAATTTACACATTTGTCCTTTCCCTTAGCCCCACCCCAAAAGGTAAAACTAGAAAAAGAGATCCTCCACCATTCCTAACCCTTTTCTTCAAACCCTAATTAGCTCATGAAAAGACTAACCCTAACTCGAAAGTTTGAAGAAAACCACATTACAAAGACAAAATTACCCTTATTTATCTAATAATTGAATACAAGTAGAGTGAAGGTTATCCTAAACCCTCAACCCGGCATTTATAAAAAAAAGTACATAGCCTTAAAAGTTTGATAATTTTATTCCCGGTTTGAGTGTAATTCAGTGAGAACCATATTAAGAAAACCAAATTACCCTTACTACTCTGATAATCCTAAATCGAACATTTATAAGAAAGGGTAAAATTATAATTATTTTTAAAAGAAAAATTGAAACAAAAGGCATAAAATAAAGCAACAAGTACAACTATGCATGCATGAAGCAGAAAAAACTTACACTGGCTCGGAGGAGGGAGACGCAGTTGCTGTGGTCCTGCCCCTTAGCAATGTGGGCCATCTCCTGCATCGGACCGCCATTGGACAGAATATCCCACTGGCTTCGGAGCCGCTCGTCGCGGAGGAAGTTGAAGAGCCGTTGCGGCGACACCGGGAGCCAGACGGAGGTGGCAGCGTTCAGCACGATGCCCGGCGGCTCACCGGGGTCGTCCACGCTCTTCCGAGTCATCACGCGGACGTCCTCCGCCACGTTTCCCGGGTTGACCTTGTTCCACTTGTGCACGGTGGAGGCGCACACGCCGGCAGAGAAGTTGTCGATCATCCGTTGCGCAAGCTTCAGCATGCTCCGCCGCCCTGCTGGAGTGATGGCTGCATGACGGCGCATTAGTCAGTTGGTCAAATATGAGGGGTAAAAACGTAGGACTACGGTAATTTTTGAAAGTTGACTTTTTTTCACTCCCTACAAAATGTGTAAATAAAAAGTTTTGAAAGTTGTAAAACGACCTCGTTTTGCATATGGCAAACTGTAAACACATTAGTGATGTGTGTGCACAAATTGTTCTGACAAAAGTAAGTTTTTAAAAATGAAATTTATTTGTAAAATTGGGTATCTTATGCAAATATAAATTTTAAAAATTACATTTGAAATTATAAAACGATTTTTTTAACTTGCACACTATAAGCAAACTAGTGATGTGTGTGCAAAAACTGTTCTGCCAGAAATAAGTTTTAAAAAATGAAATTATGTGTAAAAATGGCTATCTTATGCAAATATTTTTTTAAAAAATTATTAAAGTCAAAATTATAAAACGGTTCTAATTATGGCACACTATAAACACACTAGTGACATTAGGAAAGTTGTGCAAAAACTGAGCTTCAAGTTTGGAATAAAAAAATTTGTGGATATTCACATTCTATAAGTACAAGGAATAAAATAGAGAAATTACATAAATTAAATGAAGAACACTTAATCACATTGTCAATGGTATTTTTCTATATCGAGTTTCAAAAAAATTATAAAACAATAGTAAAATAACTAGAACAGCATGAATGAGATCAAAACTTACCACTATGCTCGCGGGCAGGGATGCTGGATGACATCAGGATGGCAAGGCACTCACACTGGCGTTGGAGGGTGGCGATCCAACGCTGAGCACCAAAACCCATGCCAGAACTGATCAGCGGCCGATAGAGCTGGTGGATGACGGACTCGTCATATTGAGCGTGCTCTATCCAAGTGACCTGAAAAATCAAATTGATTTTGGGCACTAATTAGTACTAACCAAACGGGCAACATTGGGGATAACAAATATTTTTGACTAAACTAAGAAACAAATCAAGCAAAAAAGGCACATATATCAATTTTAAAAGGTAAGACAACGAAATCCCACTATATGAGCAAAGCACAACCAATATTTCTATTCATAAAATGCCTCTTACATTAGGAAAACAGTTCTAAATCTCATAAAAAAAATCAAATTCCCAATAATTGAGATGAAATTATGAAAGAGGATGCAAAATTTGAGAAAGGAAATATTCAATAATGTTAGGACCCAATCATGGAGAAAAATAGTATTTAGAGTATCATGGTATGCACGAGACAAAAATAGAAGAATGGACAGAAGACAAGATTGAACATTACACCAACAAATGCTCTAAAACCCTAGATTAGATTATTAGAGGTTAAATTAAAATTAAAAAATTTATCACAACAAAATTTCTGCAAGATTTGAAGGCACGAGACAAGGCCATGGAGACATATGCCCCATTGGCCAAAGCCACCCTAGATACTCACGTGACTACAGATTAGCTTGGTCTAAACCTTTGACTATTAAGGTCATTCCTTACATAATACACATCTTATCATCGTAACGGACCCAGAATTATAATAAATGACACAGTCTATCAACAAATAAAAACATGCGTACGACACAGTCAATTTAAATTTTCACTATACCTCAGTGAATCGGCCTTTTACTACAAGGTCGTCCCGTAACTTACACATCATACGATAATGGATTCAGAATTATACTAACGTAATGGATTATTAGCAGATAAATGACACTAACAATAAATATATTCAACTAAAATGTACGATATACTTAAGTGGATCCGCTACTGCTCATAATCCCAAAAACCCATGTTTATTTGGTCAAATTTGATCAATTTTGACCTTAAATATAAATTAATATATTTATAATAAGATATCATGTGCGATATTGTTAGATTCATCTCAACATCCAGTTCTAAATATAAACTTTTTTATGCGAAATTGTTATATGTAGTTAGAGATATTGACGGTAAGAAATGCTCGTTGAAAACTGTGAAAAAGTAAATCGGCCAAAACCAGTGGGACGGAGGGAGTAGTATAAAATATAGGCATAGAAGCTGGAACCAGTTAGACCAAGTTAATACTGCAAAATCAGAAGGGAGGAGATCGAGACAGCATCCGAGATCGGAATAGAAACATCAAATGAATCTTTTACTTCTCCCGAGGTTTTTTTGTCCAAATCATATGAAATTAATGTGTCCCAAGGTTCTTGATCACCATTTAAAACTCCCATGGATGCTTCCATTCATCTGCTAATTAACAATAAAATATTACCACCCCTCGATTCTCCCTTCCCATAAAATATTCTGGCTGACTAAACAGCATGATTTTGTTCCGGATCTATTCTTTGAAACTGGGACTAATTAAATTATGCATGGATTTTGTTTGGTTGAAGAAAATGGTCTTTTTTTTTAAAAAAAATAAAATAAAATAATAAAAGTGTGGCAAATTGGGTTACCTCACCAAACTCATTAAAAACACAGATAGGAAAGCTACCGTATTTGGCTATGGGGGAAAATGTATGCGCCTCCAAACTATTTCAAATATGCGTAAATGAAATAATTTGTGTAATTTTTATTTTATAGTAATACTAAAAATAGCAATTAGCTTACTTTGGAGTAGCCATTAGGCATGTCTTGAACTAGGCACCCGGAGGGAAGCCTCCTGGCATTGGAAAATGTCGGTGGCGCACCGCCGCCTGCGGCAGCGTCCCGGATGGAGTCGATCGACACGTCGACGACGGCCCACACGCCCTCGGCGTGCTGCTTGCAGAACCGGAGGAAGTTCACCTCCCGGACGGGGACCAGCGGGGAGAGAACCTGAAGTACCCCTTGCATCTACAAATTCGATCAATCAAACCAGAATTAACTAGTGACATTCATCAAACCATTCAAACAAGTTTAGAAGATTATAAGACAAAAAAAAGGAAGAGAGAGATTACCAACTGAAGTGCACCGTTCCTCGTCCCTCCCATCCCGCTAGAGATCACATCGGTGGTAGAAATTCTTGCAACGGCGGTCGGAAACATCTCCGCCCATTTGTTCTGAAAAAACGATGCTCGAATGTTAAGAAAACGTTCGAGGAACGTTCGCAATTTTATTAGTAGTATGAGTTAGCGTGAACCCAGACGACCGGTAAAATTGCGGGTCGACATTGAATTGAATGTAACTCATACTCACCGCTTCCATTAAAGTCTCAACGAGCGCCAGGCTGTTGATGATAACCATACCAGTCTCTCTAGAGGCCTCCGTGACGAACCCACTGGGCTTCATCCCAATGCACGGATTGAAGCTCCTCAGGTACTCCTCCTCGTCCAGAACCACCCGTCCGCCGCCGCCTGCGGCGGCGACCCATAGCGGCTCGTCGGTCTGGGCCATCTTCATCAACTCGTTCATGGCCGCGAGCGCCAGCTCTAAGTACATGGACCTCTCCAGCGACCGCTCCGGCGCCACCGCCATCTGGTGGCTCCCGTAGTCGAGAGGGATGGAAGAGGATCCGAACCCGTTCATGCTCACGTTCACCCCCATGCCGAGCTCCAGGCTGGAGCTCGGCATGGCGGAGGTGACTGTGGTGGAGGAAACCGGCCGGCCGAGAAATTTCCCGGCGAGTGCGCACACGCGGTCGAGTTCGTCTTTCAGCCTTATGTTCTCCACCCGTAGGTGCTGCTCCTCCAAGGAGATGTCTCCGATCATCGCCGGACCGCCGCAGTTGGTGCACATGGGGTTGCGCATCGCCTCCCGGATGGATATGTTCTCGGCCCGGAGCTTATCGTTCTCCTGCCGGAGAATCGAGTTTTCGTGCCTCTCCAGTTGGGTCTAAAATGGACCAAAAATCAACTTTCATCACCAAAATAAATAGAACTCGAAGTTTTCATATGAATAATGAAGGAGAAAGAGTACCTTCATCTGAGTTCTTCGATTCTGAAACCAGAATTTCACCTGTCTGGTTTCCAGTGACAGCCTTCTGCTAAGCTCAAGCCTCTGCTTCTCATCGGGATGAGGGCACTCTTTGAACAGACTGCAATCATGGCGAAGATAAATGGGTTATTATTTCATTTCGGATTTGAAATATGGATTTTTTTTTTTGGGACAACTTACGATTCAAGCTCCTGGATTTGCTGAGGAGTATGGCGGTGGTATCTCTTCTTCCGGGGAGGCTTGTCGTCGGCGGCGTCCTGATCGTCGCCGGAGCCGCCGTCCATGTTATCACTCCCAGATCTGCTGATTTCGAGCTCCTCCTCCCTGCCCCGGATCCGGCCCATGTTCCCCGGGCTCGACTCGTAGTTGTTCTCGGTCATTCTTCCGCCGACTTCGCCTTGCCCCTCCATATTCGTTTGCTGCACAAAACAGATGAACATTAAACCACCGAATTAATCACGGAAAAAAATTCCTACAAGGGAAAAGTACGTACGAGGGCGAGGGATAGGCCCGGGGAGGAGAACATGGACTTGGTTACGAGGCGCGGCTGAGAAATGGCGGCGCTGGTGGGCATGCTGCCGTTGACGAGGTTGTTGTGGCCGTGGCCGTGGTGGTCGGAATTGTAAGGTATGTCGGCGACGATCTTTGCACCACCGCCGCCACCGCTCTCGAGAAATCCCCCAAAATTCATGAAAAATCCCTACTCTTTTCCCTCTCTTTTTCAAGGCATTCACGAATCTCACGTACGCGAATCTCAAAAAGCGACACAAGAACAGAAGAAAAAGTGTCACAAACAAGAGGTAGAGGAGACACGAGGATTCAATCCAAATGTCTCCAACTTCCTCTCAGCGAAAGAAGATTGAAAAGGGTTCAAAATTTGTGGAAAAGTTCAAGAAATGGGCGAAAATGAAGCCCTAATCTTCATGATTTTGGAAGAAGAAAATGGTTTTTGGTTTTGGTTTTTGGTGAGAATTTGCAGAGAGTGAAGAGGAAGATACATATATATGTGGAGGGTGGGAAGCCTTACATATGGATATAAGGAGAGGAGGACTGAAATGCAAATTTTGAAAGTTTGAAAATAATGACAAAAAGGGTCGGTTGACTCTTTTACTCCCTCTCCTCGTTTTCCTACCTTTCCTTTGTCCTAATCTCTCTCGAATTCTCTCTCATGTCTACGTCATGGTCCCGTAAAAAAATAGTCACCTAATTCTAATTTATTTACAAATTTAAAAGAAAAATACATTTTGTTGTTGAAAATATTTTATTTAGAAATGGAAAAGAAGCATTTTGGAGAGGAATAGAGGTGTTAATTACACTGATATTTTCCAAATTTTGGAGTTTAGTCGACTTATGGTTGAGAGAATTTGGATAAACTCTCAAAGTCGACAACTATAAAAAATCGCAGCCTGAAATATAATTTGTCGACTTGGTTTGAAATATCTTTAGTTTATTTTGTTTCACCGTTGCTTATTGTCGACCGACTAAAGTTTGTGTTTCACACTTATTTTCGTTAGATAACTATATTGTATTGATGTTTATAAAATGGATCACTTATTATTCTGTTACTTTCGCCCATCAAATGGTCGTGTTTATGCAATGTCAGTTACCATAATAATCTTATCAAAAGAATCACGTTTATGTGTCGTCAATTGCCATCGTATTTTCAAAACACCAAAACCACTATACAATGTTTTTAGTCGACTTGTTTTTTTTATCATAATAATGGTATTAAATCAATCACACTTGTACAATGTTGGTTATCGTAGTATTTCCAAAATAAAATGACAATTATACGTAAATTGTTATTAGCCGACTTATTTTGTTATTGTGTTAATCTATTTAATAAATCACGCTTATGTGATGTTAATTATTGTAACATTTTCAAAATATTAAAACGTCTGTACATTTTAATTTGTATTATTATAATAATTTTAAGATAAGGTTGTCAAAAGTCACAAATTTGACATATCTTTCTTCCATGGTCGGTGCACCATTTGTACACATTTCATTTTATTCATGAGTAAATCAAATTTCAAAATTTCTTCCAAAACAAAATCAATTTATTTGTTTGATGAGAAAGTTTAGCAATAAATTGCAACAATTTTCTCAAACTCTAGGTAATCAAATCCAAAATTGATGCAATAGCTGTCCTCATAGGAGAAATATGAAAACTTTCCACAGATAATGAAGCCAAGAAATTCAGTTTGACTGAGCGTTTCCAATTGACTGAAATTATTATCCTAATTAAGAAGTAATTTTTTAATGATTTATTTAAGGAAGTATATTATATTCAAGGAAAATTCCACAATAAACCTCTTCATATCTTTTTAATGTAGTAGGACTGATTTGTTTTATTTTGAAAATTTAATAATCAACGGTATCTTGAGCTTGAGTTGGAAATTAAGATAAAGAGTTCATTGAAATAATTTACTAATGGTAAAAATGTCAAAGATTAAAAAAATATAAATTAATAAATTAAATGTTGTTGAGGTTGACTTTTGACCACCATCTTTTTCCCCAAAAGTGCATTTTGTAGGTTATCCCTTGACTTCTTTCTAATATGTTTCACTATTTTACACGCATTCATACGTGCATTTCCTTTTTTTTTCCTGACGAAAATATTATATTTTTAGCAGATGATAATTTTTTGGGAAAAAATCGTCTTTTTATGAGGTTATGAAAAATGTTTAATTAGAATAATAAAAAGTGAAATACTTTAGTTGACATATTAAAAATTTATTCAGCAACATGCAACATGCAACATGCAGTGGCTATAAGTTTATGATCCGATTAATACAATCCAAAAATTTTATCTTCAGTTCTTCTAATTTAAAGTGTAAACATTTGTCTTTTCACGACTTATGAAAAGACTGACTTTCAAGATACAACTCTTAGCAAATAAACTCTTTTAATTTATTTATTTTTGTAAGAGCATAAAATTTTCCTATCACAGCACCAATTTATACCAAATCGTTCCATTTTCTGCAGCACAATCTCTCCTGTCATGTGTACCATTAAGCAGGTCATATTAGCTGTGTGGTGAAGTTACTGCCTATTTTAATTTGGTTTTCAAAGTTTAATAAATATTTTTTTTTAAAAAATATATATATATACACATATATATAATTTGGTGCTTATTAACATTTTGCCAAAAATAAGATTGTTGGCGAGAGCTCATATTTGTTCCACGATTGGATAAATATTTTACTATTCAATTAAAGTTGTAATAGTGAGAGGGATGAGTCTGTCTCTTGAAAGACGGTATTTTCATAAGTCATGGAAAAATCAAGGTTTAAACTGCAAATTACAATAAATTAAAATAAAATTTCGGATTGTATTAATCGGGTCATAAACTTTATAACTACTATACGTTGTATAATAAATGTTTAATATTACAACTAAAATCTTTTACCTTTTCATTATTCTAATTAAACCCCGTATTTTCATAAGTTTATGGAAAGACGATTTTTCCCAAGAATTTGTCAAGATAGATTAGCTAAATTAATATTCCTCCTAAATGCGTATAATATACAGTATGAATTGAGTAAAAATTAATATTTTTGGACTAAAAACAACTGTGTATATATATATAAGGGAGCAAAGATTAATCTAGAAACTAATTAAATTGTCCATTAATAGAAGTTGATGTTTATACTTGTGTATCATATGGATATAGTGTTTATATTGTGTCCAATTTTATGTCAAAGATTTAGATATTGTTGTTCATTCGCTAAATCAAGCTGTAAAAAGTAGTTCGTGTGCATATTTGATTAATTAATGTAGATATACGCTATATGTAATCAATGAGATGCTTATTTCTTACTAGAGCTGAATTTATATGAAACGTGTGCTGATATTTTACTTCATCCGTCACCAATGAAAAATTACAGCAAGAATATTTGTGCCCCGTCCAGATTTTTTAAAAATAGAGTTGCGTTGCTGTCAAATCGTCAAATCTTTCAGAATATGAATCTATGTATAGTAGTAGGTGATTGGGGTGGGATTGGCAATTTCCAAAGCTGAACCGAATAATTTGAAAAACTAGCGGTTAGGGTTGTGGTTGAATTAATTCACCAATCAGATGGATCGTTTCAATTGATCCGATTAATTAAATGTGTTGGGTTAAGATTGTAGAATATTGACCTCCTAATCCGCCAACCCGAAATCGACCTGAAACTGCGGATTTGAAAAATTAATAAGTTAGGGTTGATGTTAAATAGGTTAGCGGATTAAAATGTTCGACCGAAATGCCCCCTCAATGGGTAAGGTTATAGCTGAGAATCATTGATCCACTAATCCACCAATCTGAACTTGACACGTATTGATACCCTTTTGATTATGTCATGACGTTGATTGAATTCAATCAGTCGGTGGTATGAAGCCAATATTATCGGTTAGCAGTGAAATCGGTTTAACTCCTAACCATTACAAATTTTAAAAAAAGGTAATTCAATTAGTGAAGATCGCCAAAGCCCAAAGTTCAGGAGCCCGATAGGCTGAAGGTACGTGAATCTTTGTAGTAAAGGGTCGATGATACAAGCGAAAATTTTGAGAATAATATGGAAAACATGAGTGGTTGATGTTAAATGAGCTCGTATGTCTAACATGTTGATCTAATTAACCTGTCTAATTAAATGGGGTGGGTTGGGGATGAAGAACGTTGACCTTCGATCCATTCCGTCAATCCAAAACTACCATCCTGAAAAACAACGGGTTTAGAGTTCAAGTAAAATAGATTGTTAAGGCAGTCAATCCAAATGACCCTGTGATTATATATGTTAAGTTATAATTGAGAATTCTTGACCCGCTAACCTGTCAACCCAATCTGACACGGATTACCACCCCTAGTCGGTGCAATGAAGCAAAGGACAATGGTTAACAAAAATATTGGTTAAGATATCGCACAATTGTTACAAATTTAGAAAGTAATTTTAACGGTGATGTTCCTGGACCAAAACCCATGGGTTCAAAGCCTGATGGGCCAAATGCTCTGTATGACTGTATCATAGTATCATTCGGCTAAAAATAGCTCGGAATTTTATCTCAATATTCCAACTTTCCACCTGCTGGCCCTAGATATTTTAGGATATACCACCGTGACTCAGGGTACATATAACTGGGAACGATTACATAATAGCAAGATACAATTTATTCACTCTACATAAAACCCTAATCAAACTGATGCCATTGGAGTTTCTTTGTTTCGGCTGCTCTGAGTGTCTTTTTTTTTTTTGCAAGTTGTTTAAACGTAAGAGTGGAGTTTGAAGCAAAATCGGATCAACATGTAAGGTTTTTACTAGTGGCGAACTTGTCTGACAGTTCCTTAAGAAGATACATGATGATTCTTGCAAAATTAGCATCGAAATTAAAAGCCTTTGATCCATTGCACTTTTATACACTCAGGTACTCTCTGCTGAACTTGGACTGACTTTGATTTAAAATTTTGCATAAGTTTCTAAATTGGTAGAAAATTAATATATAGCATGAACTCGAACTCACTGATAGAAAATTAAAACAAAAGTTCAACAATGTATAATAATCTCTCTTCACATTTTCATCACTGATATTCTTTTAACACTCTCTCAATGATGGTTTTTTTTTAAATACATATTCATCATATTTTCTTTTTGTTGCTCTTCACTTCTCTTTCTAGTGCTTCTTCATCATCAGTTTTTTTCTTGTTCTTCTTTTGATCTTTATCTTCTCCCTTTTTTTAATCATCGTCTTCTTCTTCTACTTCTATTTTTAATTTCTCTATACCCATACAAAATAATATTCTTCAAAATTTTCAAATTTCAAAATTTCCATTTTTTTTCCAAAGAAAGTACTTGTTCTTAAATGTGTACAAAGTGCCTGTACACATTTGATATACACGCATGAGCATCATAAGTATAGTATTCGTTGGCGAGAAAATTTAGAAAACTTAAAACATAATGGTTCAAATAAATTTTTTACTTTTTCTATTGAAAACAATAATTTTGTTAGTTGAATACTCTTGACGTTAACATTCCGTATTTTGAGCAAGGCAATAGCTTACATCTAAAATCTAAATATTTGGATCACTAAGGTGTTCACTTGAAATTGCATTGAACTATAGTATAATTTGTAACTTTTAATAATAAAATTAAAAGAATTATAGTTAATTTAGAGAAAACAAACCTAATTAAAGTATAAGGACTAAACCATATTCTTTTCAAATCAATCACACTTCATATAATTTTATGTAAATACAGTTCACTTAATTTTAATTTGATGAAATTTATATTACTTAAATATATTATTGCTAATTCTACATTATTTATTTTTAAGTCAATTCGTTTCGATTCAATTTAAATCAGACAGAAAAAACATGAATTTAAATCGAGTAAAAATTCATTATACACATAGGAGAAGGATCTCATTCTTTTTCTCTACATCAAAAGATCGCATTTTAATTTTATTTGATAATATCAATAAGAACAGTTTCAAATCAACTCTAAATTTTGTTTGATGCTTTCTTTTTTCCTAATACTACTCCAACTTTAAAATTTTCATTTCGAGCTGGCATAGTATTTCCTTTTTATTTCCTTCTATTTCAAATTCATTTCATCATTAAAACAGTTCATTTTGACGAAAGAAAACATTTTTGTTCAAAAAATAAATAAAATTTACATCATATCATCTTATTTTTATGTATAATTTAATTGTATATCACTTTTGATTTGACACATATAAATATCAAAGATTATATATATATCCTATTTGGATTGTAGTATATTTATTGAATCGTCCAGCTATATTTCCTGAATCGATTATTTAATGTCAATTTTAATATGTGTCACCCAATATTAGAACCTTTAATTTTATAAGTATTCTAATATACAATTGTTAGAACGCTTCTTATAATTGTGTCCCTATATAAGTGTCCTAATATCCCTTTCGTTGTGGTGATATTTAGTATTATTATTATTTATATATAGTAACATTTAGTAGTATTGCAATTTGGTGCTTTTTTAAACAATTATTTTACCACTCCCTGAAAAATCTATTCATGCGAGAAATTAATTATTCTAAATTATTTTGAATATATATATATATGTGTGTGTGAAAAAAAGATAGAACAAGCAAGAAATTATGATTTTTTAAAAAGGTTACACCCATAAATGTATGGGTAGGGGTTATTTAATGGACCACCGAACCAAAATTATTAAAATATCTGAGGGACATTTACAAGATTGAGCTGGACCCAATAAAACTTGAGTTTATCTCAATGTTTCAGTTGTAATGGAATTCAATTTATATTGCTTGATAACGGTATAATTAAAGTTGTGTTTCCGATTTCACTCCTCCACCCCTGTGCTAAAATAAATCTGCCAGAAACCCTCAGTAAATTGTCGCCTTCGACATGGGCGTTTATCGTTCAGTTCTCCTGAAGTGAGGAAATACTCTATCCCTCCTTATAAAAAACCTGGAGATGGTCATCTTCTTGTAGCTATGAGTTGCAGTTCGCACCTCGTGTCTTGTTTGCCAACTTAGGTATGTAGTCTGTAGGGTTGATTACCTTCCCTGAAAGTGTATCTAAACTTGAATAAGCACTAGGTATTCATCTCTTCTCCGTGTCTCACCTCTTTGATCACTGTCCATGGAGGTTTTCCCCCAGAGTTCACTGTGTTGATAGCCTGCTCGGAATATGTTTCTATTGTGACCTTGTATCATTTTTTAATTGAGCATTCCATACTGCAATAATTGTCTTGTTTTTTTTTACAATTCCATTCCAGATTAACAAGTCATCCCCGGGTGAGTGACTGGGTTGAGGGTGAGCTAATAATAACATGAAGGAGATAAAACTGACCTATTTCCAAATTGTGTTCCTATCTGTGATTTTTCTCTCATTTATATTTTGGTTTCTAGATTTCCACAATCGCAAACAGATTATGAGTGAGAGAAGGGTTAATGTTGTGTTTTGTTGGTTGGTTCCCCCTTTCAATTCCCAGTAGAATTTTTGCCTCTCTTTTATACTTCTAAATGATCTAGCTGGTAGTTCAAGATTGATACGAAAAAGTTCCCAAACACTCTTAGATATGCTACATTCATTGAAGTAATGAGACAGAGAGTCCTCAGAATTACAGTGTGAGCACTTAGAGGCAAGACTAAATCCTATTCTTCTCAACTATCAAAAGGCCGGCAAAGAGTTATTCAATAATTTCCAAACAAAAAATGATATTTCTTTGGTACCATTGAATTCAATACCTCATTTCTGGCATTGACATCGCCGGACCGCTGCCTGCCACCGCCGAACCACTGCCGGACCGCCGCCCGCTGCCGGACCGCCACCAGCTGCCGGACCACCACCCGCCTTCGCCGAACTGCCGCCAGACCGCCGCCGGATGTCGGAATGAGTAGAATTGCACTTACATAAACTAGGTAGGGTTATATCTGCACTTTCAGTTATCAAAATATTATATGTTAAGTAGGTAGGGTTATAAAAACACTTTTCCCTTTTCCTATTCAGCAATCTAGCATCTTCCTTCATGAGAAGTATTTTATCACTTATATCTCTATCCAAGATGATTTCTCTTCAGAGATGAGCTTACTCATTAATGGACTAATTCCGTCTCCTAGGACTTTAAAGTTATTTTATTTGTCTTCACTTAAGTATCATTGTCTAATTAATTAGCGAACCATAAATACCAAGCAGTCTTTTAAATTGATGTTTTTTGGCTTAATGATGATACGTGTTATAACCATATAGTATAATATATAAAAAAGCGGCTTGGAAGATTAACAAAAGTAACTTCGTCCGTGACCTATTGAGAAAATATAAAAGATTATAGTGAGGCTACTGGTCAATTACTTCCCCTTTTTGTCATCTTTATTTACACTTCTACTCTTTTGACACGATTTTCTGTCAAAATTTGACCGTCCATTTGAATAGATATACTCTACGAACAATAATTATTGAAAGATATATCTCATATCGATTTCTTAAAGCCTAAATGATTTAAATCTAAGGTTTTGGGTCACTTTCACTTAGTGTCAATTGATTTTAAGATGAGAGTCCAAGATACATTAAGATTTAACATGGTATCAGAGCCCAGGTACATGTGGGAGAGTCTTGAAAGATATATCACACATCGGTTTCTTAAAGACTAAATGAGTTACGCATAAGGTCTTGGGTCATCCCCACGTGGTGTCAATTGATTTTAAAATAGAAGTCCAAGATACCTTGAAATTTAACAATTATATATTATCATATATGATATTGTTCAATTCGTCGTAAAAGGTAATTTTTTAATATCAACTTTTTATTTGTTGTTATTATAATTAGGTAAACATATTAACGATAAACATATTTTTTAAATAATATGATAATATTTGCAGTACAAATAAAGTTGGGACATAGGGGTACATAATTCCCGCAAAAACCAATGGACTCAAAAATTGATTCGCTTTTGGCTCGGGATGTTTTTCTGAAGATTGGGGGGACTAGTTTTTTGTTTTTGGGATATATACCATTATAACCCTACCTACTTGACATAAGTGCCAATATAACCCTCAGATAATTTTTAGTGCAGATATAACCCTACCTAGT
>JAULKJ010000008.1:3949944-3960738 GCA_032355405.1 Rubia balearica
ACCATCCACCAGGAAGATCATGGAAATTCCAAGTAATCCTGCGCCAAAGAAACTACTGAGCTTGGCGGATCAACTGCGGCATTAAAATTTCTTTTCTGAAATAAAAACCTACAGATACAATAAAATCAAAAAAGCTTTCAACTCTATGCCAGAAGATACTGGAAAAGTCTTCAATTCACTTTGCACAATGCATTCATGTTACATCCAGTCACTCGTTCGCGGTAATGCTTCCAACGATTCTTGATTGGTTAACAAGCACAAATAGGAAACACTTGATTGGCATAGCTTAACAATTGCAAGAAGTACACTGAGAATCTCAAAGATCATTAAACATATGTACCTGATTTCATATCCACCCTCTCAACCTTCCCGTATCTTTTGAAAAGCCGCTCTACATCGGATTGGCGGGAATCGAACTCCAGATTACCACAAAAGACAGGCCTCATTATCCTTAAAGCTCCTTAGTATCTAGTCTGACCAATTGAAACAAGAAAGTCAAACTCATTGTAGTATCAACATAAAGAAAATCAAGAAATACAATCACACTCACAATTTAAATGTCCCTCTTGCATCGACCATAAAGTTTCATTATTACACACAAAGTAGAAATGTTATCACGCGAAATCATTTGTCCCTGCCCTCTAACTATTCATTTGGTCAAAATTTCTTAACTTTGACCGTAACTGTGAATTGGTATATAAGTAAGAGAATGTCACGTGATATCTTGTGTCATAATGCATATTTCAAAATATCAAATTTTCATAAATTTAATCATCCTAGAGGGTAAAACTGTGAGACCGTGAAAGTAAGAGTAACATTAGGACACATTAAACTCACATATATTTAGCTATGTCTAGCTGAAGAAATATCAAATCAACCACTCCAAATCGCTAAGCAGAAACTGAAGCAACAAAACATTCATTGTACAAATTACGAAAAACCCAGATGGGGAATCTCAGCAAATTACCTAAAGATCAAAACTTTGAGTTCGTAACCGAGCGATCTGGGTCAAAGCTGGCTAAAATCACGAAAAAAGCTGAGTCAAATTCAGATCCATGTAAATTACATAGCGCAAATTGATTATTGAGCTGCGAAAATGGAAGGACAACGTACCAGATTGAGAAGAAATGGCGGAATTACAAATCCAGGTCGGGGCGGCTGAACTAGGGATCGCAGCTGCAGATACTAGTGAAGAGAAAGAGACTTCGAGGGAAGATATTTTATTTTATACCCATTTCTACCATATTGTTTCGAGGTTTCCTTTCAAAACCCCTTTAGATTTGTTAAATAACTAACCAGTCCCTCTTACTTTCTTAAGTTTAGGCGTTCTTTTTTTCCTCGAGTTAATCTGTGTCAGTAAGGGAATTGAATAGAGAGGTGATAAATCTAAAATCCTAAAAGATTTAGTAATATAATCCTCTTTGTTTTACTGAAAGTGTTAATATAGGTTCTGTTTGGTTGAACTGTGTTTATAAGTAAAACAGACTTATTTTGAAAGTAGGGAAAATCAACTTGTGTTTTTTCCCAAAAATATTTTCTACTTTCAAAATAAACTTTTTTTCACTTTACCAAACACCTCATCTCGCCGGCACCACCACCAAGCTCAACGCCACCTTGATGCCGCGATTGCAACTTTTTGAAGCCCAATTTGGTTGGAGATTTCCAAAGCCACGTTCGTGCGCCGTGCCACCACTCATCGCCGATACCACCACCAATCTCAATGCCACCCTGGTCCCGTCGGCGATTGCAGCTTTTTGAAACCCGATTTGGTCGGCAATTTTGGTCGTGGATGAAAGAGAGTTGCATATTGTTAAGCCCGATTATGGTCGATGGCCGGTGGCTGCATTTTTTTTAACCCCAATTATTGAAGCCCGATTGTGAAGGGGTTTCAAAGAAAATAAAGAGAAGAAAGACGAGAAAGAGAGGTACGGCGGAAAGAAGAAAAGAAAGAGACGAAAGAAGAGAAAGAGAGTTGCGGCAAAGAACAAAAGAAAGGGAAGAAGGAAGAATAGGGTTTTGAGGGTGAAATTGTAATTTCTTCTTAATTATTTTGTTTTTTTTATTTTCAGAGGGGTAAAATTGTCTTTTCAATCAATTTCGGCCTTATGCCGGAATGGGTAAAATTGCACTTACATTAACTATCTAGAATTATATTTGCACTTTCAATTATCAAAATGTTATATTGACACTTATGTCAACTAGTTAGAGTTATAAAAGCACTTTTCTCAAATTATTTTCTCTACACAAGGTTTTTCTTCTAAAACTCCACTCTACCCAATTGCATAAGAAATTACATGCCCTTTACTTTTTTTTTCTTGAGTCTGTCTCTTGAAATACGGTATTTTCATAAGTCATGGAAAGACCAAGGTTTAAAGTGTAAATTGAAAAAATGAAGATAAAATTTTCGGGTTGCATGAATCGGGTTATAAACTTTATAACTAATACATGTTGTATAATAAATTTTTAATATTGCAACTAAACTCTTTTACTTTTATTATTCTAATTAAATTTCGTCTTTCCATAACCTTATGGAAAAACTGTCTTTTCCAAAATTTTGGCTTTTTTCTTTACCAAAAGCACACATATCCAGTTGATTAATCAAGTGGCTCAATCATTTTCACGTACTATTTGTATTTGAATGGAGCTCAATTATAGAGCGCGATTAACTTAATTTAGATAATCACACGAGTAATCCTTCATCCATCAACCACACTTTCTTTTTCTTGTTTTCTGCAAAAGGACAAAATAGTTCGCAAATTTCTTAATCCCAAAATCTTATCAATCTTCTCTGATATTTCAATTGTTTAATCAACGGCCTACGAGTGAAGGAAAACGAAAACCAACGGGTTTTAAGATGCGAGTCCATGGATCTAATATGGTATCAGATATCAAATGAGTTCAATGGACGTATATATCTTTTATTTGGTCAGTGATCTCTTTTTGTTCACGTTTGCATGATAAACAACACTGTTGCATGTGAAAAGTATATCTTATATACACCTCTCAATATATAAGGTCATAGATCACCTTATATACTACTCATCAATGGCGGAATTAAGGGGAGAGCCGGGGTGGCCAACCCCCCTCCCTCCCCAACCTTCGGTGAATGAAGGGTAAATATACATCCCGTCCTTTCTCGTCCAGGATCCGCCCTGCCCCGCCCCTCCCCTCCTCGCCCAAGATCCACCCTGCCCCAGCCCCTCCTCACATTTTGATCTGTCCGCCACTGCTACTCATTGATCTTACAATAAAAGTTTGTGGAATAAACATGATAATCCCATGTGTCCTTTTGTACAATGTTGTCACAAGTATTACCTTGTAAGTGACTTTTATTCTATGTTACTAGTGCATGGCCTGCTTGATTTGCTACTTATTTTATAATTTTTATAATGGCTTTCCAACTTCATGGGGCCTTTGATGTGATCATATCATTTCTCAGTCATGGACAAAAGACAAAAGGAGTGATTGATCAGTTGATAAGATAATGACAAACTGTTTAGATTCTTGAAAAAAACTAATGAGTGTGGTGTTTGTTTGTTTCCATAATGTAGCATGATTAAGTGTTCTAGTGAGTTCTTCCTGATGAGATCGTAGTGTTTAAGGACATTAATTTTGAGATCAGCATGAGAATTCGGTAGATTGCTCTAACATTAGACGACTAGACCTTGTGCGCCCTTATTACATGGATTATCTCTCGCCATCGTGTTTAGCAAGGACATATTGTATCATATATACTTTACATACTGCTATGTAATAAGAGAAGACATTGTCAAAACTGTTGCATATTTGGACACTATGAGTGAAACGAAAATGCAGTGTGCTTTGTTTTTTTTGCAGTCTTCTTGTTTGAAGAGCTCAAAATGCCTCTGATTACTTTACAAGTTTGATCAGAAACTGAACTGAACTGAAACTGCCAAAACTCGTAAAACTCCTAATTCTCTCCATTGTAGGGAGAATTGCAAAAACTATTGTCATAAGGAGAATCACAAAAGGTTGGAGAATCACAGAATCTTGAAGTGATGCTCAATGGTGAATCGGCGAAAGTTGAAGGAACCATCACAGAGGAAGAAACCTTAAACCTCTTGCTCCTCGATCCTTCACTCGAGCAATCCGGGCTGCTCATCCATCCCATCATTTGGTCCTGGAATCCGAAATCAGGACAGAATTTACTCATATTATCCGACGATGATCCATCTGGGCTGATCCAATCATTAATGCTGGAATCTGATAAGCTAGAAGAAGCTTCATCACAAACCGGGGGCACAATCACGCTCGGCTGAACCACTTTCTCGATGTTCTTGACATCAACAGGCCTCTGGTAGCTGTTGTAGTTGTGGTTCCTGAAGTGGAAGATACTTGCAAAAGTGAAATGGTCACTCACTCGGCTCTTGGACGACGATGATGACCTAGTTTCTGAGCTTCTAGCCATGATGCTCTGCAGATTCTTGCTCAACTTCGCTTTCAAGGACGAAAAACTCAGTGATCCAGGCCTGGATTCAGGTTCCAGGGCATTTGCACCTGGAGAAGAGCCCGGGGATGGAATTGGAGCAAAGTTGGTGCGCGCATTCTCCCCACGCAGGGCTCGTGCAGCCTCATCATAGGCTCGGGCTGCTTCCTCAGGTGTGTTGTATGTCCCGAGCCAGAGCCTTACGCGCTGGGACGAGTCTTTGATCTCGGCTACCCATCTCCCGGACGGCCTCTGGCGCACGCCAACAAACCGACGCATCGCTGATTTGGTTGTAGTTGGCTGTGACTTCTTCAAGGAAGTGGTGGTGGAAGATGTTAATGTGCATTCTGGTTGTGTCATGGTATTTTTGTATGATATGATAGAGCTTTTTCTTGATTCAGTGAGATGGCAAATTGTGAACAATGATGATGAGGATTGGAACCTACCAATTAGCTATATTTATATATGAGGCCAGTTGGGAGAGTACCAAAGTATATGCTATTTTTGAGTTCTTCTGATTTGCTTCTTTTTATTGATTAATCATGGATTTTGTTTGTATACTTTGTGTAAATTTTTTAAAATTGTTGGCATGTTCTGAATCTTGATAATTGAGGTTTTTACATGGAAGATAAATAAATCTACAAGTAATTGACTTCAAAACCATCTGCTAGCTACAAGCTTTCTACTGATCAGTTAAAGAATGTGGTATGTCAGTATGTGTATCAAGTTATGGTCAGTTTAAAATATTATCACACTTCATAAGACAGATTGTAATTTTTATTTTATTTTCATGAATTTCACTCCAAAGCTACTGACTCCTTACTGGTGCAGGAAATTTCATACTTTATATTCGAATTACTGTTAACCTATTTACTTGAACTGTAGGGATAATTCTTCAAATCCCAAATATAGTTAGAGTTAATGGGGAGAATTAAACAGAGGGAAAATTAGAGAGTTGTTTATGGGTGCGAAAAGATGTACTAGCTCTTCAGAATGTGAGACAATTAGAAGAATGAGAAAACTCGAGAAATGCATTCTTCCTCTTTAGCTATGATGGAAGGTGTGTAAGTTTTTTCAAACATATGTTTGGCCATGAGATTTTTTCACCATAAGTCTGGTGATTTTGCTTAACGTAATTCATGACTTTTCTATTCGATATTCGATGAACTTTATAAACTTAATAGTTATCACTCCCCTTCCATTTTTAGCAACCATATTCACCATATATTACAACTTGATTAAGCTAAAGGTGACAAGAGGAAGTGAGAAAAATAATGGGAGTCAAACTTTGGAATGGAGAACGTTTCTGGAACGTTGGATCCTCAACATTATTTATAAAAAACAAGGATTTGTTAGTCTTATTGAGCAAAACCCACAGTGTGATCACTGGATTTTTGCTATCTTGGGATATAGCAAAAATCTTTAAATACAAGAATGTCCTTTGTGCCGTCTAGTCTTAAGAAGCTCAACATGATTGTTCAAATCTCAACTGTTTTGTAATGGTTCAAGTGAATGGAAAGTATGTATATGAAGTTAGCAGTGGCGGAACTAGAGTGAAATATTAATATTTAAGTACTGATCTTATGGGAAAAAAGTTACAACAACCGGTTATTTTCTCCGGTAGGCTGCATCAAAGGGGTTATGTCTATCAAAGGGGTAGTAGACATAACGGAATTTGTAGGTTCGGTGGCAGATCACTAGTTTTGCCTCCAGATCAGAAGAATCGCTCGTGCAATGCCTCGCCCCCTGATTCCATCCTTGCAAAGCAGTATCGTGTGAAAGGCAGGTCGTAGGGATCGGTCGCACGATCCCTTGCCCTCAAAAGACATCCCTTGAAAGTAGTATCGCGCTATTTTTATATACTAGAATTATTTAGCATGAGTGAAACTGAAAGATTTTGTAAATATTGTACGTGTAAATGTAATATAACGTTGAAAGTCAAATACGTTTAGAGTAAAGTAAACAAGAGCATGAGTTAATGCGTCATACCGCTTCTATCTATCTGAAAATAAGAGATTCTACATTTAATAGAAAATGGAAGGAAAAAAATCTAAATGTGATCGGAATGAGCAGTCCAGAGGCGGAGTTAGCCCTGGGTAAACCAGGGCAGCTGCCCCACCTTTTTTATTTATTTATTTTACCTTTTTAAGTTGGTCAACTAAAAATTTTGGCTGTTGCCCTATCATATTTTCATCATTATCTTTCAATTTAATAATTTTAATAATTGTTTAACTATCTATCTTGGAAAAGATTTGTTCCTGAATGTAGCCGTGGATGTTTTTTTGTTAAATTTCAAAATATGAAAACTCGACATGAGCACGTTTATTAAATTAATTGCATGACATTATTTTTCATCAATTTTATTATTTAATATTAAATAATGTCCCACCAAAATAAAATTCTTGTATCCGCCCCCTTCAGCAGTCACAATAACACTAAAACTAGTGTTGCATGAAAAAATACCGTTGTTTTTCAATAGTTTCTTAGTGCATCAATTATAATAGTAGATAGACTAGTAATACAACTAGTTTATCACCAAAATTCTAAACCATTTCTATATTTTAATGAGAAAGGTCCTACTATTTATTTATTTTAAAATACAGTCCATGAAACAAATATGAATGTCAATTAAGAAAAAAACATGACCTAAAGTGTACTGCATGTTGTAATGCGGCTAAAGATTCCAAGCATTCATTTCCACCGCTAAAGAGGTCAAAAATAACATTCTGAAATCTTATTTAATTATATAGTGTTCTACTGATTTATGGCGATTCATACAACTGTTTTGTTTAGCATTTTTTAAGACACAAACATTGTAATTTACACAGATTTTTGTTTGCAATTGATTGTTAATTAGTGATAATTTTCGCCCTAAACACTCCTTTATGATATCATTTTACTGATTTTAAAACTACTTGGTCTTTGTCATGCTCACAAAAATCCAATTGCAAAATGAAATTGGGTCAAATTTGAATTATTATAGCCCTTCTCATTCTAGTCTCAGTTTTGTGCCTGCATTTTCTTTCAAATGACATCATTTGATTTAACCCCTCTATCATTAGTATAAAATTAAGCATTTGATTTCATCTGAATCACTGTAGAAGAGTGGAATGACATGGAAGCTGTTGCAAATTCATAATTATAATATACAAGTGGGAACGGGTGTCATAAAAGACAGTTATTTTGGATCAGTGACTTCTCTGATCCCAAGTGACTTCTCTGATCCTATAAAACTGCATTTAATGACCCGTGTTTTCACTAGTGATAAAAAGGGAGCACTTTATTGATCGACACGTGTGGGGTATATTCAATTTGACTTTCGATTTACTTGAAAAATTAGGGGTTTACCAATAATTTATTTGGATCCACTTATTGTCCTGGTAACTTTTTTCACTTCTACCGGGACACTAAGGAGATCCAATAGTAAATGGAGGCTTCATGCTTTGTTGAAAACTAGGTTTGTGGAGAACATTTCACTCAATAAGATTAATAAACGACTTTATTTGCTGTTAATTGGAAGTCCAGGATTAATATATACTAGTATAATGCAATGCTAACACAAACTATGCGCTCTTTACCACGCCTCTTAACACTCGCGCCTACACTGTATTGTTGAGAGTTATGAAAATCTAATAACACGCTCCCTCTTAACACGTCCCTCCATGCACAACAACGCGAAGTGGTTTTTACCAATGCAAAGGAAAAACTATGGTAAGAGAAGTTGTGAATATTTTAAATGAATTGTTGGTAGTTGCTACCACAAAAGAACATTAATCACTATGACATGAACATAAGTTTGTCGAGACAGCTACAGTCAAATTCTGGTAGATATATGTAACTGCAGTGATCTATAGTAACTAAT
The DNA here is from genome assembly GCA_032355405.1 of Rubia balearica. Classification (NCBI taxonomy): domain Eukaryota; kingdom Viridiplantae; phylum Streptophyta; class Magnoliopsida; order Gentianales; family Rubiaceae; genus Rubia; species Rubia balearica. Next base: position 3,958,254 of record JAULKJ010000008.1, read on the forward strand.
CTAGTTGCATCATAATGTTTGAACAAAATAGTAACTTTGATATAATCCAGCTGGATGCTAAAATGACATCCCAACTAATCTGCATAATTGAAAATACATCTCCTAGTATGCTTATGAGTTATTACAACAAAAAATTCATCAAAACAAGATGCCAATACCACGTATAGTATTATAAGAAGACAATGATTGCAAATTTGAAAATCCAAGGACCAAAGTTTTCAATAAACAAAACGAATGTCGTTGTTGTTTGAATGGGAGAGGTACCATTAAAGATTTGATCATCACTCTTTGACTGACTTGATGAGAAAAGTTAGTTACAGCTCTAGCAGATGATGCAATGGCAAATCGTGTTGTGTTTGAATTGATAAATTAACGTGTCAAAATTATTGAATAATATGCTATAACGTTTTAGTTCTTGTGATATCTATAATTGTTATTGAGTAAAATGTTTGGATGACCCCCACTTCTTTAGAAAGTGCAAATATAAGCCTCAATTTTTCAAAAGTGCTAATATACCCACGGTTGATTTTCAAAAGTGTAGATATACCCATGCAATGGCGGAACTAGATTGAAAACTGAGGAGGGGCGGATCCTGGGTTGGGGGCAGCCACCGGAGGTTGGGGGCGATCCTGGGTTGAGGCAGCATTTACCCCTTCATTCACCGGAGTTTGGGGGGCGAGCCGGTGTTCCGCCATTGTACCCATGTCCGGCCAAAATATGTAAACTTATACCCGAGTACCCTTTTTTTCTCCTATTTTTTTGGTACAACTGCTCACTTCAATGACTTTGGGTATAGTCGCACTTTCAAAAAATGTGGGGTTATATTTGCACATAACAAAGAACTAAGCGTTATATAAGCACTTCATCATTGTTATTCTAACCGATATTATTGTGAGAGTCGATATTATTCAGTTTGGTATATTTATAGTTAGATCATGTTTTTTTTCGACTAAAAGGAATCAAATTGAATTGAAACGAATTGATTTGAACGAAACTAAATAATAAAAATCATTGATATATAATGAACTTTAAGTAACTTCAACCAACTATTCTTTCATTTTACTCTTTCGTCTCACTGACAGTGTTATATGGTTCATTTTCAAGGTTTTAAGAAAATTATTAAATTATTAATATTTTCAGCTACATATATGCAAAATAATGTGAAAAGTTGGTATCATAAAAGTGCACCTTCTGATTTCTGATGAGTTTAACAAGATTCATTATCATAATATTCTTCTTTTGTGTGTGTGAAAATTTATGATAAAAACTTATAAAGGTAGAAATAGTGAAGTGGAACGATCTCATTCAGTTTGGTATTATTCAATTAAGTGTATTTTTAGATCATGTTCTTTTTCCGACTAAAATGACCAATTTTTTTTAATTGAAAGTTTAAGTTAGTAGGGCAAATGTATAGGGTAGATTCTTTTAGTAATGTAAATTAAAGACAAGCCATACAAATCTTGTTTTTGGAAATTTAAGGCTAATATATGAGTAGTTCATGATGATATATTAGACTTAGAATTCATATGGGCCAGCAAGCACAATCTTTAAATAAAACTCAAAGAGCCAAAATACTATAATGGGGCCCACATGAGGATGAGTCATCATTTAGCCTCCTTACTAGATAAGAAAAGAGACTATGTCAAGGACAAGGAATATTAAGGTAACGTTTAGGTAATATAAATGCAAAGGTATTTCATTTATTTCATGAGTGAAATGCATATGTAACCCTACATAATTCACATAAGTGCAAATATAATCCTCTGATAATTGAAAGTGCAAATATAACCCTAAATAATTAGTGTATGTGCAAATATAATTTTTTCGGCAGATTTAGGTTGGAATTAGGAGAAAGGTCTATTTTACCCCTCTGAAAAAAAGAAAAACAAAACAAATAATTACATATACTTATTTAACCCCCAAAACTTCTAACCTTAATTGTGTTTTCTCTTCTCAGACCTCCGATGTTTTCTTTCTTCTACTCCGATTTTCTCCCAAAACCTCTACTCCAATCTACTCCGCCAAAACTCCAATCAACTCCGTCATAACTTCGATCTTCTAACTTCGATCTACACCACCACAGAGGATTACTCTGATCTTTCTTCTAACACTAATTGTTTCTCCCAAAACGCCTCACCGCCGATTACACAAATCTAACTTCGATCTATGTGGCAACGCCGTCGCAATACGCATCCAGTTCGGCAGCTGCTACTTTTCTGTCTTCTTCGTCGAAGAAGTTGGGGTTTTGGTGGTGGGGGTTGGGCATCGGTGGGGCTGGCTAGAGAGGGCGGAAGAAAGGTTTGAAGAGGTGGTGGTGGAAGAGAGTGTGGTAATGAAATATGTTGGAAGTTAGATATGGTTTACATATAGGGTGAGGTAAGATATACTCCCTCTGTCCCACTTTAATATTCCTATTTACTTTTTCAGAGTCAAACTTTACAAACTTTGACCCTAAATATAAATTAATATATAAACAATAAATATA
>JAULKJ010000008.1:4028617-4041586 GCA_032355405.1 Rubia balearica
GAAGTGATGTTGTGCAAATGGAGGATGCGAAGGGCATGGAAACACAACAATCCTACCTCTTCAAAGTACTTGCAAGAACATTTGATTTCCACCTTTTGATCATGTTTCTTGAAAGTAAACTTCTCTATTTTTGTGTCATTGTCTTCAGGTTGTGCTTCATAAACATCTTCGAATCCAAGGTTGAATGTTTTTACACCTTACTTGTCATGGCTAGCTTCCATTCTGCCTCGAAGTCCTTGTACAACTTATGTGTGTATATTTCAGCTGCATGCTTTTGAAGTCCAGGTCCTTTCTCTGCTGACCTTGGTTTTCCTATTGAACCGCTATATTCCTTGTTGGTCTCTTTGCTTCTCCAGTTCTGTACAGTTTTTTCAAATATTGAAAAAAATTGTGTCAAGTTTGTTGTTTTGTTGGCACTGAAGCTGATTGTCTTGTTTGTGCTTTCGCTCCTCTGTGATGATAATGTCCCAGCCGAGAAGTAGTCCTTGCTTAATGAGGTACACCATTTCTCTCAGAGTCCGTATAGGCACTTGAACCATTGGTTATCATGAAGCTGGTACTTATCCATCATAGAGTCCCCGCATCTTTGGAATTCTTGTTCATTTGCACAATTTTTCAAAAAATGGTCAAATGCTATGAAAAATTCTTCATTGCTTTTCACTTTACCATAGTGACTTATTGCATTCTGTTTCAAATGCCATGGACACAGCCTGTGATTTGTGTTACTGAACGCCTGGTAAAAGAATTGGTTGCAGTGTGAAACATCAGTCAATTTTTATGAAAGGTTATAACTTGATGTTGAAACATCAAGGATATGGTATTTATGTTTTAATTGTGCTCAGAAAGCATCAATCAAATTTTCATAAAACTTCATGTCATAATACAAGAACATCATACATGTATTTAAAAAATTAATTTATAGTGTTTGTATAATTATATATGTTGAGGTATAAAACATCAACAACAAGTACTTGAAACATCCATACAGTTTTTGAAACACCAACACATAAACAAAGTAGGTTGCGGTAAGTAAATATTGAAACATCAGTCAATTTGGATGGCACATGCCATAGCTGAGTCCTGGTTAGTAAATATTGTCACTGGTTCTTTTTTTGCCATTAACTTTTTGAATGTGTCCAACAACCAAATGAAAGTCCCTTTCTTTTCATCACCAATGAATGCATAACTAAACATCACATTGTTCCAATGGTTGTTGATTCCCACAGTCAGTGCACAAACAAGGTTGTACTTGTTTGTCCTGCATTTGGTGTCAAATATCACCACATATCCATAGAGCATGTAATCCTCTTTTATCATTGCATCCCCATAAAAAAGCGCGGTCAGTTTACCTTCCTCATCCAACGTGACTCTGAAGAAGAAATCCTCCTCTCTTCCATCAATTTTGTAGAGCTCATCGATCACATTCTGTGCATCGCCTCCTAAAATTGCTTTCATCATCAACCTGTTGACATGATTAGTGTGGTCCCTCATTGTGTGCCCTACATTTTCTTGCCCATTTGCATCGCATGCCAAATACTTGAAACTTGTGGATGGCTTTAAACCCGCCAATTCCAAAGCTTCAATTGCTCTTTCTTTTTCATCCTCTATCTTCCTCTCACTACTTTGCAAGTATTGTCAATCCTTCTTTGTAAAATCATGGATGTGCTCTGTGATGTGGTGCTTTATTTCATAGATGTTTTCATCGACAAGCTTGATCCTGATTGCAGCCTTACATCCTGTTCTTGTAATTGGAAATTATTTTGTCTTTCTTCTCTTGTTTTGTGGTTGTTAGGTCGAGGTGTCAAGAGTGTTTGAAACTGATTTCCCTTGGCGTGAGCATGTGTAATATTTTCCCTTGACCTTTCCTTCATTTGTCAGTCTCTGTGTCTACTTCCGTATAAAAAATCCAAGTGAAGTTGCATGTGCACGGTATAATGTTTCAACCTCTTCCCACATAGTTTCTTGCACTCTTTGAAGGTATTCTGTTTGATCTATTTCCAACAAGTTTGGTAGACCTGTAATTGAAAACTCCAATAAATTTTTAAAAAAGAAGCTATACATAATGTTGCAAAGTTATAACATCATGTTATATATTTGAAACATCAAGCAGTACGTGAGTAACATCACATCATGTTTTCTGCAAATTGTTATTATGATTATGTTCAGTCAATATGTAACATCATGTCATATATTTAAAACATCATGCCATATTTCATGAACATCGTCTGTTATAAATCAGATCATTGTCCACCTATTGTCATTTTGGCAAAATGTGAACATATCAGTTTCACATTGTTTAAAACTTTAAAATATGTTCTTATAACTTCAACTCTATAATTTGAAAGCTCTTACATTTTAAATGAAAGTTGCAGAAAATTTACAACTAATTTAAAGTTTTCAGAAACAAAGCAACAACAAATCAGGTACGATCTGACTTATGGATCAGACTTTTGCTACTACACATAGTTCGTTGCTGTTCAAAACATACAACCCGTTCGTTCACAAGCACAGTTTGTTGCTCTTCAAATCAGAAAATAGAAAGATCATATTCAAGGATAGAAAGTTCATAACCTTGAGAAACAGGTATGTTCTATTCATAATTGATATTTGTTTCGCTTTATTGTGTGGGATTCAGTGTTTGAGTTGTTTGTATGATTGCAAATTGATTTTAGATCTATAAATCAAGTTCTTCCGTCACAATCCGATTTGAATTTATAAATTTTGAAATTTTGTTTAATCACATATTTTTGAGGATTGTGTTGAATTACAACCTAAATGTAGTTGTACCTTAATTGATGGTTGATGCCGATTGATGTTTTTCTTCAAAATCGGACCGATTATTTTTGGTTGATGAACAACGGTTGAAGGCTTGAGAGCTTGTATGATTTTGATTCGTATGTTTGATGTTTAATCCATTTTTGATGAATGCGTTTGATGGAGGAGTGTTTTAGGCTTGGGTTTTTTTCGCGTTTTTGGGCTGGGAAGGGTGAGTTAGCCTTGTGTTTTATTTTATTGCTCTTTGGTCCCTGCATTTTTTTGCGCCTTACATTTCTTACCCCGGATCCAAAGTATTCTATATTCTGCCCCTGAATTTAGTTTGCCCTTTTCCTATTTTTCCTCTAATCCCTAGTCTCACTATGAGACAGTCTCATAGGAGGCAGACTCCCTGTCCATAAACTTATGGATACGTGACACTTATTTATTACTTTATAGATTGTATTTGTTAAATTACATACTAAATTTAAAAATTTTGAAAATATATATTTATACTATATATTTTTATATTTTCACATTCTAATACATATTATTGCTTGTTTTAACTTTTAAAATATAATATTTAAATTTTATAAAAAATTACAACATTTAAGGTAAAAGCCACTATGGATTGTACATAATCATATGGAAATACTGCTTTTCCTGAGACTTTCTGGCAATTTAAAAACTAAGTTCATAATATTTTTTAATTTAACAAGTAAATTCTCTTTTCATCTAATTAAAAATTAAGAGCCAAACATTTCTCACGATTAGATTTTAAAAAATTAAAATTAAAATTAAAATTCAGTTAAAAGCCACTAAGAGTAACCAAAATATTATCTATCTCATTAAGGGCTCTCGTAGTGAAGAAGGTATTAAGAATACTCTTTATGTGGTTTTCAACTTAAAATTCAATTTTCAAACCACCAGGGGCGGATCCCCTAAATCCCCGCCAAGACAAAAATTATGGAGAATTTGGATAGTAATTTTTTTTAAAAAAAATTATAAGCCTCCTCTAATAGGGAAAAAATGAGATTTTTTCTTTACTAATAGATCAGCTCCCGTCAAATATCTATCCTGGCTCCGCCCCTATTTTCAACAATGCATAAATTTTGAATACTGTAAGTTTTTTCAGCGGAACCTGCATCACTAGCATGTTACAAAAATTAAAAAAACGATGAGACAAGTAATGGCAAGTGATATTTTTTACATTGGGATTGTTTGTTGGAAAATAATGCATCATGTCACTTAAGGAATACTCTTCTATATCTCTATATAGTAAAAGCGAGGATCCCCCTTCTACAGTAAATTTTCGTCGACCGAAATTCTTTTTTTTTTCTCTCCTCCAGTCATCCCTTCTTTTTCTCTCTATAATTCCCTCTTTTCCATCACCGGCCAACGATTCAATTCCTCTTTTGCATCAGCCAGATTGCCCTGTACAGCACGAGCAACGCTTCGAATTTCTACCGCCGCTGGCTCCCCGGCAACTATTCCGGGAGTTATCAGAAGTCTGCCTAAGCCGTCGCAGGCGCCATTGTGTTTCTACGCGGCGGCGACGTCACTTGCCGGGGAGGTTCAGGCTAAGGAGCCGCTGCCGGCGAATCTACTCCCGAAGGACGTTGTGCTTTACCAGTACGCTGCGTGTCCCTTCTGCAATAAAGTTAAGAGGTACTGTATTTTTGTTCTTATTGTGAAAGTCGAAAGATTTATGCTTTTGAAATTTTTGTAGGGTTTTAGCTTCTGGGCTCTTGTGGGGTCCGCGATTTGTTTTGGTTCCTTAAAAAATTGTTTTTGACAATGCATATGTTTCTTAAACATGGTTTATGAACGTGTTGATTGTCTCATTTGCTTAAGCCGGGCAGCGAAAGTCTGATCATTATGTTTTTGCAGCTTTCCTGGACTATTATGATATACTCTATAAGACTCTGAGTGAATCCTATCAGCAAAAAGGAAATCAAATGGCCTGATTACAAGAAAGTACCCATACTTATGGTTGATGGTGAACGGATGGTTGATTCCTTAGGTCTGTATATACTTGAACTCTTGATAGCTCATCTTGGGGAAATTTGGAAGTTCTGAATTCGAGCCTTTCTTGTGCAGCCATTATTGACAAGTTGTGTGTAAAGACTCGTCCCGAGTTAGCTCTGAAAAATTAAGCTCAGAGTCTGATGTGGAAGAAAAGAAGTGGCGCGGGTAATGTAATTTTTCTCTTTTTTATTTTGCCCATTTCTCTTATTGCTTGAAGATCCTAGGGAGGTTTTTCGGATAATGTTAATGTGGCTTGTCTCTTTCTCGATGATTCATAGTTTTTTTATGATTTTCTGAGTACACTATGTAACCGGTCTGTAGTTTTGCTGTAGATGGGTAGATGATCACTTGGTGCATATCCTATCGCCTAATATATACCGAAGCTCTTCGGAGGCTCTTGAGTCGTTTGACTATATTACTAGCCAGGGTAAGCTATGTATGATGTGAAATTACAACTTGCATAGTGATGAATTAACAAGTTCAAATGTTTACTATTTGACCTTTTTTCTTCTTCTTTTGGTTTCTTACAGCCTTACATCTTAAGCATTTAAAGAAAAATTGACTTTTTTTGATATTATATTGTGCTTCAAGTGATGGTTCAGTAGGTTACAACTTTGAAGATTGCAATGAACTTTTTTTGTTTGATGCTTGCGTCCTTGACATCCTTGCACTCAAATGTTTTTTTTAAACACTTAAAAATTATGATGAAGATTTGTGCTTTGCTGGTTCTGTTATTTTATATGCTTTTTAAATGGTAATAAAACTGCAAACATTGATAAGAAAACATCCGTGGACTGTAAAGTGATGCAAGTGGCCCTTGGTCGTTCTGCTGCTGACGAGATTAAAGATGGCCCTCACAAGATATCCAAGGTAGTTCAGGAAATAGATTGCCTCTCCTTTCTATGGTTCATATTGTTAAAAAATAAATAAAAATTCTGCACCCTTTATGAGTACCATTATAAGTAGAGGTCTGGTGACCGGAAAACAATGCAAGCTTATAAAGAAAATGGTACTCTTTATGAAGGTAGAGTGGAGGGTTTCAATGGTGGTGGTGCTGATTCGGTTTTATTCCATCCTTGGCTTTCTTCCTTTCCCACAGTTAGGCCCCTCATATTCGTGTAAAGGTACTCAATTTTCCTCAGATTTTAAATGTTTTTTCTTTTCTTCCCTTTTCTTTTTCTGCTTTGATTACTTGGATGGGAAAAAAGATATCCTTTATGTTATAGTGCATTTGGATGCCCTTGTCTCACTAATCTGACTTGAGTTTTTCTCTTTTATGTATTTTTGGCAGCTTAAGTTGTGTATAGTGCTGTCTTTATTATTGGTTCCCTGCTGAATACTCCCAAAGCTCATGATTAGGTTTTTATGAGATGGGTTTTAGGTATAATATCTATTCTATGAGGCTAGATTTGGAGGTCCATGGGATGTGGCAGGTGGCTGGAGGAACTTCCATTGATATGTGAGTGTTTTCAAGTCTTTCTCACTTTGGAAAACGAATATGAAAAAGATGATGGATATAATAATGAAGTCAACTTGTTTTGCAAGAAGGTCGGCCTTATGTAGAGAATTTTTTTTTGATGATGTGCTTTCTTTCAGGGATGATGTTCCCACCTGATTTTTATAAAACAATAATAAATTTCTTCCCTAAAATTGATCAACCTCATAGGGATGCTGACTAGGGCGTACAACTTGCAACTCAACCATATATGAATTACTCACTAAGTTGTGCAAGAGGTTGTCTTTGGTGCTGTCAGAAGTTATTGATCTTAACCAGGATGCTTTTGTATAGGGAATGGGTATTGCTCATAATTTACCACTTTATGAGGATTTTAACATTGGAACCATTTGAATTTATATGCCCTTGACTGCTCTAATTATGTTTTGCACTCTCAATTCAATGCTTGATTTCTTCCCACGGGAAGCTCAATTGATTCCAGGTCAACATGTTTGTTGTAAGGAAGAAGAAGATTAAACTGCATATTTTTTTTGGTGATAATCAAGGTAGCTATTAAAAAAGAAGAAGAAGAAAGAATGGCCCTGCCTTTTATTAAGCTAAAGCCTTCTGACAAAATGATTAGCGGAGGTTTAAACTGAATACAGATGGAGTAACATCCCTGGAAAGGAGAAACGACTAGCTCGAATATTGGTCAGCAAAGAAATACAAAGCCAAAAACCATGTCCATGGAAGATGATCCGAAAAATTGACTACATTCATCTCCCACATACCAAGAGAAACAAAGGAAATTGCAGATGCATTAGCTAAACGAGCCAAAACCACACAGCAATAACAAAGAGGTGTAATTCATCAGAATAGCAACCACAGTGCGTAAGGAAAGGAAAGAATAATGCATCATGAAACGCGACTCAATCGCCATCATTCCAACCGTGGCACAAAATTCTCTTCCCGTTCCGACTTGTACTAAACACCCCACTATTCCCCATCTCAATGTTCGCAACCCCACCCCCGATCCTAAACTTTACCTTCCCCCTCTTTTCAGGCAAATCACATCCCTCCCTTCTCTCCTTTTGCACCATTCTTTCCTCTTCCACCTGCCTCCTCTCCTCTCCGATTTCCATCTCTAGCGCCACCCCGTTTCCGCTAAGAGCAGGCATTTCCGGCAACCATCGCGGAACATGGCGTAAACCCATTTCATTCCGACCATTCTTCCGTTGAAGCCAACGTTCTTTTGGTATTGGATGGGGAAAGGGGCACTTAATCTGCGAACTTGCAAATCCCTTGACTTCCTTAAACACGGGAGAGGAAATCAGACAACGTGATTTCGTCGCCCCAACAAATCCAACCACGGAACCCAAGTCCTCTAGTGCGGCTACTATGTCACATAGGTTGCACTCATTGCGGCCGCCAGAGTTGGCAGAGCCGGCAGCAGAGTCACCAATTGCTCGCAGGTAGCGACAGGCAATGTCGGTGAGGGTTTCCAAAGCTAAGGTTTGTGCTGCCTTGTACCCCTCCGACCGGCATATCTGTGCCACAGAAACTCTAGCGATGGCGGGATGAAATTGTGATTCTGATGGTCCGACGTTCATGATGGTCGGCGGAGAAGGTTTGGGGCATGTGGTTCAGGGTTTACAAAATAAGAGAGCGTGTGTTTTACTTTTCAAAAATATGAAGTGAATATTTGCAATAGAGAGTATATAGATAATAGGTAAGAGATTATTTGTAAAATGAGGTTCATTTTGTAATATGAACGAATGTTTTAAGTTTTTTTTATTTAATATTCAATTGATTTATTACCCCTGGTTCTCTTTAAATGCCTCCTTTAAAATGACATATATTTTTTAGCAAAGTGCAAATATAACCCTACATAATTGAATAAAGTGCAGTTATAACCTTACTATTTTAAAAAATGCAAATATAACCATACATAATGAGATAAAGTGCAAATATAACCATATCCGGTAACTTTTAGCCGGACCACCACCGGACCACCGTGGGTCACCGGAAAATTGTGTTTTTTGGGCGGTCCGAAGGAATTCTCATCAGAACGTTATATTTGCACTTTCTTCAATCAGTTAGGGTTATATTTGCACTAAAAATTATCTCAGAGTTATATTTGTACTTTCTCAAATACATAGGGTTATATTTGTATATTGTCCTATTTTTTTAATAAGAAGAGAAAGGAGCAGTGGAGGATAAATTGAAAGTGTTAAAAGTGAGATGAGTGGATTAAAATAAGAGAAAAGTGTGTTTTTATCTTATGTTTTGATTAAAAGTGCAGAAATGATTTTGTAAAATTCGAAAGTGCAAAATAACCCTGGATTTCATTGACTAAATTGGTTGGAAATGGGTGAAATGACCATTATACCCTTGAGTTAAAAATTCAAAAATGAAATAAAATCACGAAGGACACTAATAGCCCTAGTCACTTTGCCTAATTCTCATCATCTCTTTCCGTCTCTTTCTCGTTTCTTTACAACAACCACCGTCACCTATGCTCCTCTTCTCCCACCTAAACCCACCACCTCTCCCCCCCTTCACAACCCCACCACATTCTCTCCTCCTGCCTAAACCCGCCACCCTCTCCTCTCAAGAATGCCCCACCAACTCCGTTAATCGCTGCTCCCTCTCCACAACCCCATCACCTTTCCAGCTTCCACGAGAAGCCTACTTTCGGGTCCAGGGCCACCCTTATGAGTGTCTATCGAAGGTCTGCTGGGTTCGTCGGCGGGGAGACTCTTCGGAGATTCGTCTAGAGATTCGTCGGAATCAACCTAGGAAGAACTCTGTCGTGGCGGAGAAGGTCATCGGAATCGAAGGTCTGCTGCGTTTCACAGCTGCAAAGAGCATCCGCTCTCTCTAGGATTCGTCGATTTAGTTGGATTTCAGAAGAATTAAGCCGAGGATTTAGCTTGTTTCTATATCGAATTCTTCCTAATCCTACCTATTTGATATATCCCAAAGGTTGTTGATCTTACCAGTATGATCGTTTGATTAATTTTTGCAGTGGTTGTTAACTCGCTAGTGTACCATGCGTTATGGGTTTTGTCTTTTTGTGTCGTTGGGGGAATGAAATTTCAAGAAAGATGTAAATTTGTTTGTTTTATTTGTTCATTGGTGTTTAGTTTTGTACGGAGAAGTGGGTTTCCTTGCTTTGTATCATCTGTGACTGCATTTATTTGTTCATCTGTGATGCTAGTTAGTGAAGAATTCTTTGTTTATTCACGTGGTTCCAGAAACGGTTGTTTTGTTTGATGAAGATATTCCATCTCTTGAGCTTTATTATTGGTTCTTTAATTAGGAATATGATATTTTTGTGGTTTTAGCTTGTTCCTTGGTGTCTTATTGGTTGATTAATTTTTAGGGTTTTAGAAGTTGAAGAAGAAGAAGAAGTTTACGGTGTATAATGGCCATTAGGTTTTTGCTTTAAGGTTAGGGGTATTTTTGTCTTTTCATACTAGGTCAATGTCTGAATTACTTTAGTCAACAGCGGAATAGTATAATTTGGGTATATCTTCACCATTGCTTACAAACTTAGGGTTAGTTTAGCACATTCAAATTTTACAGGGTTATTTCTGCATTTTTTGCAATGTAATAGGGTCATTTTTGCACATTTCCCTAAAAATAACCTAGAATTTGTCCAAAAGGGAGGGAGACAAAATAGAATGACCGTCCTAAAATGAAAAGAGGGACATTATAAGAGGACCGAGGGAGTAGTTTCCTTTAACTGATGGTTCATTCTCATTCCTCTAGGTTTGATTTCTCTTTGTCTTCATATGTGCTCCGCCTCTTCTTCGTTTCTCCGTCGGTGCTCATTACTCCACTTCTTCTCCGCATGTTCTTTATATTTCTCTGACATCGCTATTCCATTTCTTTGTTATTCCGTCACAATTTGCAGCGTTCGTAGACTGAGGTATGTCAGATATCAAGGGCTTATTTTTAGGCTATATTCTTTTTATTATGTGTTTTGTAGATGTTTTTGTTATCGTTTAGTGCTAGTTATTTGTTCTTACTTTGATTTTCTAGTTTTGAGTGTTGGATAGACATCATTAATCTATGCTTCGACTTGCTATTTGTGTTTTTCTCTAATCTGGTTTCTAAATTATCCTCTTGTTGTTACAACAAATTTGTTTATTGTTCGATTTGAATTAGGAATTGAATATGTTTACTTACATGTTGTATATGTTTAAATCCAGTTTGTACTGATTAGTTGTATTGTGAATGACTTTTTATTTTCATTCATTGTTAATTGTTCATTTTGAATTCGGAAATGCACCAGTTTACTTATATGTTGCACAGTTATTATCCATTGTTTACTTGTTAGTTGTGTATGACTTTTTATTTTATTTTTTATTGCTTGTTTTGAATTAGGAACTGTTGATGTGTTCATTGTATGTAGCAGTTTTAGGACATTTTGGACTCACTTTTGTTTATTTTTTTGCTCTAGATCTTGAGTTTTTCCTTGAAATTATCTTAGGAGAGTTAAGAATGACTTTTGCACTCTTATTACTTTTCTAGGGAATTTTGTGTGACAAGGCAAGCGATATGAAGATTTGAAGACTTTATTTGGAGGTTTGAAAGATGAAGACTTGAAGAATTGAAGAAACGAGAAGTGAAGAGTTGAAGATTTGAGGACTTAGACAGGAGAAATGAAGAAGTAAAGATGCAGCCATTTGTACCTGTCGCGACCATGAGGGAAATCCTCAAACCTAGCAATGCCAACTTGTCGCGATTCGTGAGGATACGCTCATTGGTCATGAAAACCTTTTGCAATTGGCATATTCTATAATTTCTCTTGTACTATAAATACCATTCTCCTCCTCTCATTTCCTATCTTCTTCTTCCCGACTTTCTCTCTTTCAAAACCCTAGTTCTTGGTTGTTATTCATCTATTTTCACCTTGGATTATGTTTTACTTTCTTTTGATTATTAATATGAACTCTAGTGGCTAAGTTATCACTTTTGAGCAATTGATTGAAGCTTTCAAACCTATATAGTGAGAAACTATATTCACTCATTTATAAAAGCATTGATTACTTAGCATTTATTGTGAAATTAATGATGTTGTTTCAATACAAGAAATCACATCTATTACTTCACCCCTTTTATCTTTCGCCTTGGGCCAAATAACTGAGGTTAAAGGTTCCTTTACCTCAGTTTTATTTTTTTACGAAGTAATTTTTTTACCTTGGTTATAAAAAAGAGAGATAAATAATATGTTTTTACCTTGGGTGTATGGTAGCCAAGGTAAATGTTACTATATAAATCAAAGTAAAAAGTTTAAGTGACGTAGGTGTGACGTCGGTAACATGTGTTATTCCAAGCAGTATTAGCCATTCATGAGACTGACATATGTCAGGATTTGTTAACTATTCTTAGGTCCTCTGACCAAAGTCAATCATAATTCCAAAAATCTTCCTCCGTATTCAAGATGGCTCTACAAAATCCAATTCCTCATTCTTGAAGGTAGGCAATAGGGTTGTGGGTTGTGATATAACTCGCCACTCAAGTAGCAAGTATTTCATGCCCAAATTTGTATTTTCATCTTCAAACTTGTGTTCTAGGTTAGTTCAATTGATATGAGCGGATGTGTTTAACTATGTATGTTATTATACTTGCTACTTGAATCCATGAATCCATGAATTGAATGAATGTAAGTGTATGTACTTTTTCCTAAGATATGATCATAAGTCATGTGCACTTATTGTTGTAACGTGGAAATGTCCATGGATAAAACTCATTGTTCTGACGAAGATCGAACAAGTGAGGAGTATTAATATTTTTAAATAGCTTCATTAAATATGCATTCATGAATGTCGCGAAGGAGAATTTGTTGTATGTGTATTGTCCCTGCAAGAAGTGCTGGAAAACTGCTAATCATGAAGATGTAATCGGTTTAAAGGATGACTTATTTATATATGGTTTTGATCCAACATACAAACTTTGGTTTTAGCATGGGGAGAACGTGGATGATCTTAATGGAAATGAAGTAGATAATCCTGAGAAGGTTGATGTGATGGATGAGTTGGTTGAGAAGATTGTCAAGAACTACAATGGAAATCCTAACAGACTTTCAGACTTGCACATACATAATGAAACACTTCTATATGATGGATGCCCTGAAGGAATGGCAGTATTGAAGGCTACGTTTCCGATGATGAATGTGAAAGCTAAGTATTCCTACAGTGTTCAAGTTGGTTTCTCCGATTTGTTGAAAGTGTTCAAGGCAATTCTTTCGGTTGGCAATAGAATACTGGGAACGGTATATGAGGCAAAACAGGTACTATGCTCAATGGGCATGGATTATGAAAAGATATATGCCTTTCAAAACGATTGTATCTTGTATATGTGAGACCACTTGAATGTGGAGGTATGCCCAAAATGCACTACTCCGAGGTTCAAATTGAAAGAGGTGGAGGTTAATGGAGAAATTGGAAATCGGTAAACCAAGAAAGTTCATGTCAAGGTTGCTTGATATCTACCTATCATTCCTCGATTGAGAAGATTGTTTGACAAACCCGGGGATGATTTTTTTTGAGTTGGCATGCAAATCGGATAGTGATTGATCTTGAAGTCATTAGTCATCTGGCTAAGTCAGTGAAAGAAGATAGATGCGGCATTTCCCGTCTTTGGGAAAGATCCACGTAACTTGAGGCTTGGTGTATGCATAGATGGAATAATCCTGTTCGGTAATATGAGCAGCAATCACAGTTCGTAGCCGGTTATGCTAG
>JAULKJ010000008.1:4064211-4078742 GCA_032355405.1 Rubia balearica
TGATTTTATGCTTTCAATTAAATCGTATTGATTTTCTGCATGAAACTGTGAAGCATGATCAATTTATTCAGTTATTACTTTGATGCATGCTTGTTGCAATTATAATTTCCGAATTTCAATTGCTTAATTTCCGGTATAACTTCCTACAATAACAACCTAGAAAATGTTAATTACCATCAGCAAATAATTGTTTAAGTAATTTAGCAAAACAAGCGTGAGTAAACTAAAGTAATAAAAAAAATCTATTCATATATATATATATATATATATGCTAAAATTGTATTTAGTTTAATAAAAAGTGAGGAAAAACAACCAATATTTAAACAAAAGCAGGAGAGAATCAGTGAGTTGTTTGTGCACTTTAAATTCATGCTCTAGATCGACGAGATTTTGGCAAAATATGGGGTTCGAAAAGTTTGAATTAGGATTCAAAAAATAAGTTGTGTGTTCGTGCTTTTGAGAAAAGATTATATTCTGATGGAACAGGCCTTCGTCTTCAAGTAATTGGACTCGCAATATTCGATACCTCTCCTCAATCTCTTCTACTAATTTCGATGTCTTTTTTCACCTATCTTTCCTCTCCTTTAATCCGTAATAAAGTTGGGAAAAATCAATACATTCTTTTATCCCTTTATTTTATTTTTTTTTGGTCTATCATTGATTTATTTTTGCAAAATTACCTACTCCTTCTGTTTCTATGGATTTGGGACTATACATTTAGGTGTTTGAATTTATAATGAATAAAATTAAAATAATAATTGGAAAAAATAATGTAAATAGATAAAATTAAAAGAATTTTACCAAAAGAAAAGTGCTAAACTCATAGAAACGAAAAACAACGAGTATAACAATAAATAAGGTACTCCCTCCGTTCAATTTATTATGACACACTTTTTTACCTGTTTTCTCAAGGCATGTTTAACCATTAATAACTTTTGCTACATATGTTAATATCATGTAAAATTTTAATATTTGGAAAATACATGCTACGGAGAATCCAACGGTATCTCACATGATAATATTACTACTTATATATTAGAGTAAAGTGCTAAAATAACCCTACCTTTAGATTGAAAGTGTCAATATAACCCTGCAAAATAGGAAAGTGCCAAAATAACCCTAACTTTCTTATGTATGTGCCAATATAACACTGGAAGCCATTGATTTCAATAGTCAACACCGTAATTGACCTGATTTTAAGGACATGATGAATTTACCCATGAATTAAAAATAAAGAACTAAAAGTCCTTTTCATTTTTTCCCCTTAAAATCCAGTCAATTCCAATGTTGACTATTGGAGTTAATGGCTTCCAGGGTTAGATTGACACATACCTCATAAAGTTAGGGTTATTTTGGCACTTTCTCATTTTGCAGGGTTATATTGACATTTTCAGTCTAAAGGCAGGGTTAGAAAAGCATTTAACCCTAATTTATAATTTGACGTTTGGCTACTGTATTCACTGCAGAGACTCACAGCACCCCACCGTACAACACCAACGCCTCCGCCTTCTAGGTAAGTTAGCTGCCATGGCTGTAACCAAACCTTCTTCTTTTTTGTATTATTTGAAGCCCTCATGTACCATGAGGTGGGGTTGTTCCATATGATCCAAAAACAGATTTTAACTGAATAGGTGTTTACAAAAGGTCAGGAAAATTTACCAGCCTATTTAACTTACAAAAGAAGAAAACTTAGTAATGAATTTGTAAGAACTGTGTTTCCATTTCCAAATCCTCCACCCAACCCATGTGTGAGATTTGTAATGGCCAGACAATTTTTCATCCATTAACCAAGATTTTATCCAGCTGAAGAACACAAAGTAGTTGTATTTTCCTTAGTCTCTAAGTCCTGATGATATTTTTCTGAAACGGGGAAACAGAAGGTCTCTTCTCAGCAAGAGTTGAAACCGTTAAAGCTTCTCATTCAAAGCGTTAATGCTCTTCTCCGTTCGATTTTGCATATGGTGACATAATGCTCATCAACTGTTTGTGTATATGCCCAACAAAAGTAGAAGAAACGTTCGGTAGTTTTCCATGTCGGAAAAGTACCCTTTTTCTCTAAAATCGTTTTGACGAGTAGCATGTTAGATTGCTTTGATAAAAGATTGTATTTTTACTGCATTACTAGTTGGGCATAATGCTTTGTGAAGGGTTGTGATTGTTTCGGCTAGTCCTCTTTTTGTTTCTATTATCAAGAGGGTTTAGCTTTTGGGTTTATTTGATTGATGCTTCCCTTTTCCCTGATGATATTTGATTGGAAACTGGATTTAATATGCAACTTCTCTTCTTCTGTTGTGTAGGTGATGGAGGACAGTATGTCTACTAAGCTTGTAGTTCCGGAAACTATTGCACGGCCATTGTTGAATGCTTCAAATTCATCTAACCTAGAGAAGGGCCTAGAGCATCTTGTGGAAATCACCAAATCGCCCGATGGCCGTGCATACCTGGCTTCGAGGAATCTGGTCAATGAAGTTCTTCAGCTGTTTCGATTACCTGACTTTGTTTCCGATGGCAATCTTCTTTTCTTGTCTCTGAAGGTTCTCAGGAACTTGTGCGCTGGAGAGTTGATCAATCAGAACGCCTTTATGGAACAAAATGGAGTTGGGGTTGTTTCATCTGTGTTGAGCTGTGTGTCGTTTTCATCTGAATTTGGTTGCAAGATTGTCCGAACGTGCTTACAGCTCTTGGGGAATTTCGCTTTGGCTGGAGAAGAGCATAAGCTTTCTGTTTGGCAGGAGTTTTCTCCCCTCGGTTTCGCCAGGATAGCTGAAATTCGTAGAATGGAAACCTGTGATCCCTTATGTATGGTTACTTATACATGCTGTGGCGAAAATGATGAACTACTTGAGGAGTTGTGTTCAACCCAAGGCCAGAAAATAATTACAGAAATCGTGCGCACTGTTTTTGAAGGTAAATTAAATGTTTCCTTGTCGAGTTTTACTGCTTTTGTTTTTGAAAATTTGAGTTCTCGGATTGACTCCATTGAGATACTTGTGTTTTCTTTATTTATGAGCAGTTGGATTCGGTGAAGACTGGTTTAAAGTGCTTATGTCCAGAGTTTTCGTTGATAAATCGTACTTTGCCTCGACTTTCTCCCTGCTATACCCAATTAGCAGTGTTGATACTCATGACTCTAGTACCTCCAAGATAGTGCAGTTTTCAGCTAAGCAATCATTTCTTATGAATATATTATCCGATATCTTGAATGAACGAGTGCAAGATACCATCGATTTCAAGGAGTGTGCATTATGTGTGTATGAAATATTAAGAAGTTCGATTTACGTGGTTGGCTCTGCTCTACGGGCGGAATCAGGTCTTCCAACAGGGGATACTGCTATCGATGTTCTTGGATATTCTCTGACCATTTTAAGAGCCATCTGTGCTAATGATACTCTTACTGGTTTCAAGCAAGGGGGATCCCCTGATGTTGTTGATACGCTAGTATCTTCTGGATTCATTGACGTGCTATTGAATTTGCTCCGTAGGCTAGAGCTTCCCTCGACAATCAAGAAGGCAATTAAAGCACAGGAAGATCATAATGAGGCAGGCTCTTATCCTTGCCCTTACCAAGGTTTCCGGAGAGACATTGTTTCCATCATCGGGAACTGTGCATACCATCGCAAAATGGTTCAAGATGAAACCAGAGAGAAAAATGGGCTTCTTCTGTTGTTACAGCAGTGTGTCGTTGACGACGACAATCCATACTTGAGGGAATGGGGAATCTGGACAGTCAGGAATTTACTGGAAGGAAACGAAGAAAACCAGCGCATGGTTACTGATTTGGAGATCCAGGGATCTGCTGACCTCCCTGAATTTACTGATCTCGGCCTCCGAGTGGAGCTGGATCCTCTAACCGGGAGACCAAAACTTAGAAATGTTTAACTAACTCCTTTCTTCCTTCTGCAGCGAATCGTGCAATCAGAAAATGCAGCCCGGGTGATGGAAATGTTATGCATAACTACAGCTAGGTAATCCTATTCCTACCATGATGGGATTGTTTTCATAGAATTGTAATAGTTGACAGTAATCTCTTTTGCGCTCTTTGATTATACTGATTCTGGAAAAGATTATAAACATGAGATATGAAATCAGAGGTGAGCATGTTTGGAATATGGAGATTTTACTCCATTAATTAGAAAGTACATTGTTGATGAAAAGAAAAGTTCTCAGCTGTTCTTTCCTTTTGGTCCTCCTAGCCTTTTAGTTGACAGTAATCCTACCATGATGGAATTGTTATTATAGAATTGCATTAGTTGAGTTGACAGTAATTCTCTTTGATTATACCGATTCTGGAAAAGATTATAAAACATGAAATATAAAGCAGAAGTTTTTTTGTTTGGAATTTGGAGATTTCATTCCATTTATTCGAAGTACATTGTTGATGGGAAGAAAAGGAAATAACTCAGAAAACAGAAAAAGGTATCTGCTATTTCCTTTTGGTCCTTCAAGGCAAAAGCCCACCGAGGGTGGTTGTGATCTTGTTGCCACCACATTCGCCGTCACACTTCATCTCACAGAAAGTGAATCCGTTGCCCTTCCCGTTCTGGAAGCATTTCAGGTGGCAGGCATTGTAGCACTTCTTGTACTCGTCAACGACCCTGTGGGCTTCCGCCTTGTCAACCTGCACTGCTGCAAGAACAACCATGCACACGAGAAACACTGCGAAAAGCTTCTGTGCCATTTTTTTGAATGGTTTTTGTAGCTTTTCCTCTCTCTATGTGCTGGTGGTGGTGTTCTTGTTCGAGTGCCTAGTGGGACGAATTGGGATGGATGCATAGGGAGGTATTTATAGGGGTTTTGTGTTGGTTCTTTGGTTGTTCTTACCTTAAAGTTCGGGAATTTCATGGTTTTTGTTTTTGTTTCGAATGAATCTGTGGTTTTCCGGAGAATATGGGCTGTTCGAAAGTAAATTATCATTAGCTGGTATGTAATAAGATGATGCGTCAATACTTAACATTGTAAATTATCATGACCCTTTTTAACACTATTTTAAAGACCTTGAGGTTGACCAAACAAAATCACTAAATGAAGTAAAACATGAAATAAAGTAAATTAGCAAAAAGATCAACATTGTATTATTCTTTCTATCATTGCTAGCAACTATATTCAGAATGCATACTACTTGGTATAAACCATTTTCCACAGCCTAAGAACTGTACACATCCCACTAATTTCCAACAACATTTCTTTTCTGATAAAAAAAGAAACACTATATCTCCACAGTATAATGGCAAAAATATCAGCTCTAATCAATCCCAAAAATACTCTTCCAATAACACCTCACAGTCTACAAAGAAGCTCAGTTAAACAAAGATCAACAAGTCCAGCGCTCAAATGGTGAGGTTTTCTTGAATGGCAGTGAACGATCCGACGATGTTCCCTCCTACATCAGGAAACGTCTCGTGCCCCTGGAGTGGCTTCACCTTGCCAGTCCGATCAACTTCCACCGGGTACTTCATCAGGTGCCCCCTCATATCCGTCGCTTCTGGAGCCACGTATTGCTTCCAGTTCATCTCCCCCATCGCTCTCACCCGCCTCACACATTCAAGAGAATCTGGCTCTGTGAAGCAGTCCTCGATCACTCCAAGATGCTCTGCCCACAGCGACATTCTGTATCCGTAGATCTACACAATTCATTTCCAAAACAAACGTTAGATTCTATCGTCCTAGAAGATTTGATGCAACATTTTCCGATTGCTGTCTGATAACGCCTATGTTAGGATGATAAAGCCGTAGCTTAGACATCAAAATCGCAGTTTGCACACCAAAACTGTATCCCGACAAATAGTTTTTCCGCACAGTCTTATTCTTACCTGTCCATGTGGACTGGATTGGTTCCTTGCCCATGTATGATAAGGCTGATATGCTCCCATCGCGATTTCCGTGTCTCTACTGCCTTCCATGGACCTCTGATTGATATTCGCAGATCCCAGAATAACAAACTCGTCATCCACAATCATGCCTTTCGAGTGAACATAGATCATGAATCTCCGGCTTTTCCTAGATATTGCCTGGAGAAAAGAAAAGATTGTACATGGAACAAGGCTTTGATACCATATTCAATGCAACAAAACATCGATGAAAGCTGAACAAACATGACAAAATGATGGTTTCTTAGTTTGGCACCTGAGGAGTGTTGGCGGGACCATGATCTTTGGTAGGTTCACTTGGGTCAACGGCCTCTCTATTTCCGAGGCAATAAAAGTTGAGGAAATCTTGCGGTTGAAATGCATTCTCGAGCCCTACTTCCACCAATGCCTTGTAGATCGTCTCATACATCATTTGCATTGTTTTGTTCTGTCCATAGGAGACAGATACAGAATTGTCGGAATCAAGAAACTATACCAGTTAGATGATCATAGTATCATCGTACACTGAAAAACCATCCTACCTGCCAAAATAGAATCCTTTGTGTAGCAGCACCCGTTGGATTGCCCTCTGGCCACATAGGAATAACTACGTACACGGCAAACCTTTCGTGTGCTCTAATTTTGTCACCAATTTTAAGGGCGATTTCCATTGGAATCAAATTGTTTGCACCTGAATACAAGAAAACATGTCCAAATACTCTGAATAGGGTTGACCTCAAAAAACATAAGGCGTAATTTTGACTTCCTTCTCTGGCCACATAAGAAAATGTTTGATTTTCTATTTTACCATATATTTTGCTACACTGGGGCGAGTTCTCAGACTAACTCTTTGAAGTGCAATCCTTACCGAGATCCTTATGTTGACTCCAACTGTAAGACGAGCCGATGAAATACTGATTTTCGATGTAAATGAAGTGTTGTGCAGCGCGAATGGCCTTTACGTAAGCCGTGTGTATGCTCATGTCGATAAGTACATTCTTCCCACATACCAGGTTCTGTTAAACAAAATCACAACTGACTTTCGTTAAGAACAATGAAAATAGAGAATAAATATTTGTGAGATAATATTCTGACCTTCAAGGTAGCTTCTTTAGGATCCTTTGGAAATCCTTTGACAGAATTTGAATCAATCGAACGAAAAATCTGCACAAAAGAATCTCAGTATCTACAGATAGAATGCTTTGACATCAAATTTGAAGTTAATGAGAGTTACTGTGAACCTGAGCATGCCAACATTCAGGATTTCCGTCGCTAATGCAGGGAGAATCGGATGCCGGGAGTATGTCAGGCAACCTTTCTATACGGAGTAAAGCATCATCATATGTCATCTTCAACTTTCTAATACCTTGGGGTTTTGATGCCTTCAACCAACGTTCCTCGAAGTTGGCCAGAACATCATATGCTGCTGGACCATCGATTTTACTGTGCAAATCATGCCACGGTTCTCTAGGGCAACCGGCAGTACTTCCCTGCTCAGTAAAATGGTGAAATAATGTAAGAAAAAACTAAGATTCTACTTCAATCATTGCTTTAAATTTTGTCCAAATGATAGCTATTCGCCACAAATTTGAAGTTGAGAGTTCAATGAATGCTTCTGTCACCGTCATCATAAGTTCATCGCATATATAGCTCAAAAAAGAAGAAACAAAAGTTTATGACAGGAATTCATATTCAAATGTCAATGCATATAAAGAAAGATTATGAACTTACTACATAAGTAGGATTATGATAGTCATCAGCGTGAGTCGTTTTCAGAGTTTTAAATACAGGATGCTGAGGAGTATCATATCGTCCGTCACATAAATCAAGCCCTCCTACAAAAGCAACGATTCTTCTTTTATTATTACCAGCATCAGCATCTACTATCACGGTCTTCTGATGGTGCGTATAGATAACTCCAACTTCCTAACCATAAATTTTCGACATTAGTTTTAAACAAGGGAGAAGAACCAAAAATGCATATTGACGATGACATGTCTCATTTCGTCACACCAAAAGATACTGAATGGTTTATCCATGATAATTATATAAAATCCATGAATCTGTATTTATCACTCTCTGCCTTCCCATTTTGAGTAAGTTGGTAGTTAATTGCACCCGAAAAGGAAAACATGAAACCAACAAGAAAAGAAAGGAAAAAAACCTATCTCTTAGTTACCTGCTGTCTATACCAACTGTGCCGCTTTCCAGCCACCCTAGAGCAGAGTAGAACTTGAACTGAAGAGTGTTTAAAGAAACGACGAGTTTCTTCATCATGAGTTGCCATGACTCCATCCTAAATACATCAGGTTAATTTCATCAAGAGATAGTTTTAATCTAAAACGAAACTAACCACAGTTATGGGAGGAAGCAAAAAAGTCTTAAGTTTTGTGGGTCAACCAATGGGTAATTTTTTGCTAATACTATGTCTTTACCAATCTCAAAAGTAAAGAGGACAACAGAAACTTGTCGATACTTCTTTTAAAAAGAAAACAGTACAAGAATATTGGCATACATAACACAATGTATGCGAGATTTGTAACTAATATGCAAACTGAGATTGAGAATCTTATCCGGAGCTTAGATGGACTCTCTAGCTTTTATTCATCAGAAGCTATCTTTGGACTCTAGTACGGTCACAAAATCTGATCTTGTGCACCCAGCCAACTGATTATTCATTCGGGTTTACCCACTACGGACCTTAAACTATCTCTTTCTGGTAATATTAAATGACTGAAGTTCATGTTTGAGCAGTGCAATGCAATGTTCAGAGAGACACACATAACTAGGATCAATCGAGAAACATAGATAGAATAGGCAGAATTACTAAACTAATACCATTGCCTTTTACAAGAGAATAGATGCTTACTGTTTTGTAACCCAAGATGCTTCTCGATGTAGGGTCATCCCATATAAGAAGCAGAACTCTCACTCCTTCTTGGGACTTTGACCTCAGCAGCTCCCCAAGTGTGTGACCGGGCTGAGGATCCCCATCTCTAATCAATCTAACCTTGTGCCACACAGACCATCCAGCAATGTAGACCAGTCTTCGAGCCTTGCGAATTGCATCGAACATGTCATTCCAACACTTTCCATGTACATATTGCATCCCATTCTCTAAAATAAAATTCGGGAGGAATCCGTCGGGCACGTGAGCATCTTGATAAAGAGTAACCGTCCCACCTCTTCTAAGTGGAAAGTATGTCCCTGGGACACCATGGTAATTTGGACCTGCTCCAACTCCTACATGGTAAATGCTCAATCTCTGAATCGAGGTATACTGAACCGAAACACTCAAAGCAGCTCCAGCCTTGCAGGGTTTTCCATTAGTGCCGAGGATGGGAAAGTACCCTTCCACTTTTCCTCCACCATATATATGCTCAACTGGGATTGCAACGGTTCCTATAAGTTGAGAACCCACAACGTCATTGTCCTTCACAACAAAGTGAACTTCCGCAACAGAATGAGCAACTGGAACATTAAAATGCTGCATCCAAACAGGATTTTCGCTGTTGCTTATTACATAAGTCCTTCCGATAGTAGCACCAGCAACTACTATCGAAACATAGGGATCACTTGTAATCTTGTGATTTAATTGACCTTCAAGCTTGGCATTCACATTTCCTGGAAGCCTGTTAAACATATCCCCCAATGTTTTGTGGAACATATCCATATTTGGCAGGTTTTTCGCTTCATAGACCCAAATATCCAAATTCCCATGTAACAGCAGTACTTTCAAAGACCCTTTAGGAGCTGGAACAGGCACAATCTGTAGATTCGGGCTCTGTGGTATATCATACATGGCAGGCCGGGGCGAACCACCCGAGAAGGAGTGATTCGGGAAAGCATGTATCCCCCCTTGGGCATTATAGTTTGCACTAACAGGAAGTGGCCCTGAATGAAATTTTTGAGGGCCATCAGGGACCGAGTGTGTGGCAGGCGCGGGAGGGGACGCTGGGGCCGAAGGATCATTGTTCGACAAGTGCACATTTGCTAAGAGTTCATCAACAGGGGGATAAACAGGAGGATACGACAAAGCACTGTGGCTGACACGATGATAACTCATTGATGAGCTAGACACAGACAGTAAACTATCTTGCCTGTGAAGGCCTGAAACTGAATGCTCATTCACACTAGACGGAACACTCTGAAAGCTATTCGATGAGCCATACTGAGCATAGTGAGGATCAGGCGGGTAAGAAAGATGGCCAGAATGTGATGGCGATTGGTAGCCATGCTCAAAAGGGGATCTGGGATGTGGTGGTGCTGTCGGTGAAGACTGCTCGGGTGGTCCGGGAGGATATGGATACGAAGCAGGGGGAGTGTAGGCATTGGCATAAGGTTGTGGAGGAGGATAATGAGGGTGCTGGGGATACCCGTAAGGTCCGGAAACTGGGGGAGGAGGGTACTGACCATGGTTGGGAGGGGGATATGGCTGATTTGAAGCTGGAGGGTACCCATAATTCCCATACGGAGGATATGGAGCTTGATTATTGTCCATAATGTACAAACATACACTCCACAAGAATTTCTTTTTCTGATCTTTCAAGAACCAAGATCAAATTTTGATCACACAAAGCTCACAAAATTGCCAGAATCTCAAGAGGGGCCCTAATTCAAGAACAAAGATCAAAACTTGATCACATAAATCTCATCAGATTGACAAAATCCCAAAAGGGTCTGATCATTCAGCTGAAATGAACATCTCTATCAAACCGCCAAAATTTAACCAAATGAATCAACTCAAACACAGAGAATGTTAGCTTAAAGAAAAGAACAAGAAAGTGGGTTACCTTTATTACAAGTGCGACGGATTACTCAATTGAGAGACTCTTCTCTCTGATCTTTTGACTGATTCTATAAAATATCAAGAAAGAAACCGATGGAAGGAGAAAAGGGTATCACGGGTATACAAATAAGAAGAAAAAATCAAATTAGGACTGCCCTCATTGTCTTCTTGACACAGCTCAACAAGAATGTTACAGTAATCTAATAACGTTGAATTTTTTTTCTAGTATGGTAGCTTAAACGTGTAAACAACGAGCATTTGGTGTATTTTCTAGTTCTCTTTCCTTTTTGGGGAACAAACACAGAAAATTGGAAATTAATGCTTCAATTTGTGATTTTCAATGAATCCAGAAAATATAGGACAGGCGGATCATACGAAGATAAAAATTAATAAATTTAGTCCATTTGTCCACGCGTTGGATCATTATTGGCAGAAATATGGAAGAAAAATGAATCTTTCTTTTTTTTTAAAATCTGTTTTTCAAGGGTTGATTTGATGGGTAGAAGAAGCTTCGAAGTCTATACTGTGTTGTGTGTGGGCTCTGGGGGAGGAAATTAACGTGGAATTCCAATTCAAGAAAAGGTCAGGAAATTCCAACTTTCTTTCTTTCAAATGAAACCTAAATTTTAATGCTGGTCCTTTTCTAGGAAGATTTGTCTTGTTTCTACTGCTCTTACTTTTCAAGGTCAGTACTTTTTTTGTCTTTGTTCTAATTGCACTTTGGAATGTGTTTGGAAATTGCAGTATGATGTAGAATGGGAAATGAAGTGAAACATAACCTTCAGTTCTTTATTCTACAATTTTATGATTGCAGTGCTTTGTTTGATTCAGGTGGCTTATTTGATTCTCAAGTTAAATTACTTTAGTCCGAGAAGGATTCAGACTAAAAAAATTGAGTTATGCGTAAAAATTCCGATAGCGAATGTAACTGGACTTTATATGAATATAGAATGTGTTACGAGAAATGTAGAAGTAATATAACCTTAAGGTTCAAGTCATTGTCCATTCATAGATGAATTATGGGATTAGTACAACATTCTAAGTAACTTACATATGTGATTCTTGAAGCTAGATCATGTCCAAGTGACAGCAATAGGACTTGTAACTCTATGTTTCATTGAAATCCAAGAAACAGATCCGAATGAGTGATTATCTGGTGCATTTCTGCCTTCAAGTTTGGTGAAGGTGACTTTATAGCTTAGTTTCTGCCCAATTCTTTCAAACTCCAGAACATCAGGCTCAACCTCTACTGATACCCCATTAGGCTGTGTCACATGAGCAACATAAGTACTCAGAGGGATCCCAACGTTTGTCGCGGTTCTTCTGTAACTGAATGAGGCTGTTTCTGTCTGCGAATCGTTCTTGAAAAGCACAGCAAATGAAGGGTAGTTTAGGTCTCCATGATCCTCATTCGGGCAGGTGAAATTGCTGGAGAAAACCGCTATCTGAGAAGAGTTGTACTTCAAGCTGCAGAGATAGTTTAGGTAATCTTCAGTGGAGATGTCGTAGACTAATCCAGGATCTGCTGCTTTTTCGGGATCAATGTGGCCTGAGCCAAATGCAAAAGGTGTGGCAATGTTGGAGACCGCGGAGCCCTTATCTGATATTGGCGCGTTGGTGTTGTCAAGAGTGTAAGCAGTTGTCATCAGAGCCGATTTGATGGCCGCCGGGGACCAGTCACTGTGAACAGACTTGAGAAGTGCCGCGACTCCACTGACATGAGGGCAAGACATTGATGTGCCCGAGATGATGTTGAAAATGACACTCCTTTTGTCAGTGCTCAGTTTTGTTGGACTGATGTTTGGTGGCCATGCTGCTAGAATGTTAACCCCGGGCGCAGTTACATCCGGCTTTAGGACATCCGGTGCAATCATACTAGGTCCTCTAGAGGAAAATGCAGCCATGATTGGTGCGCGATCACCATATGAAGTTCCTGAAAATGTGATTGCACCAGTTGGATTCTTCGTCGTGTTCATGTAGAGTTTGATGGAAGTGGCAGGTTTCGCTCCCAGCATCAATGCAGGAAGGATATGTGGATCTGCAACGAGCTCTTCGCCGTCTGTTTGTGTGTTAACAAGGATCATTCCAGCTCCACCCGCTAGTTTCACTTGTTCACCCTTCCCAACTCTGCTGTTTATCCCTCTCTCACATATCACAATCTTCCCTTTCACCAGTTTACTTGTTAAAGACCCGTTGATGCAGAATCGTGCCCCCTGCCCGCCTGCAGTTTGATCATACACCAGTGGTAGTTGCTTTGTAGGCTTTCCATGATACAATGATGCTCCATTGAACACCTTATGATCTCCGAGCTTCAAACTGCTCGGGAATCCCCGGTCAATGTAGCTAGCTGCAACTGTCATCATCCATGGTGCGGTGTTCCCCACAGTGGAACTTGAGGGCCCTGAGTTGCCTGCAGAGCTTGAGACAAAGACTCCTTTCGCTATTGCGCCAAATGAGGCAATCGCCATGTTGTCGCTGTAATAAGGCCTTGAAAAACCGCCTAAAGACAGTGATAAGATGTCAACTCCATCCTTCACTGCTTGATCAATGGCTGCTAAGATGTCAGAGCTCGCGCAGCCGAGTGAGTAGCAGGTTTTGTAGGCTGCAATTCTTGAAGTGTGCCTCATGCCACTCGCAGATCCCTTAGCCAACCCGAGGAAGTTTGCATTTCTGACAATGTTGCCAGCTGCAGTTGAAGCCGTGTGGGAGCCATGCCCCTGTGAGTCGCGAGGTGATCTGTAGTCTACTGTTTCATTGATTCTTCCTGCTATGGATTCATATCCATTGAAGAAAACTCTTGCACCAATCAGCTTCTTGTTGCAGTTTGAAGGGTGGAACTTCGTGCCAGCTTCGCACGTGCCTTTCCATCTTGGAGGGATCCGGCGCATGCCTGAGTCGTGAAAACTGACGTGTTCAGGCCATATGCCGGTGTCAATGACACCAATGATCACGTCGGATGTTAGGTTTTTCGCGCTCCATAGTCCTCGCATGGGTTTGAGCCCGAGGAACTGAGGTGTATGCGTTGTGTGAAGGCTCAGAAGCTCATCTTTTGTGGCAGAGAGAAAACCATCTGTTTTTTTCAGTGATTCGAGCTGATTTGTTGAGAGTGCTACTGCAAAACCAGAAATGGCTGCTTCATATACATACAAAACCCGAGGAGAT
This sequence comes from Rubia balearica, assembly GCA_032355405.1. NCBI lineage: Eukaryota > Viridiplantae > Streptophyta > Magnoliopsida > Gentianales > Rubiaceae > Rubia > Rubia balearica. The sequence continues at coordinate 4,078,009 of JAULKJ010000008.1, forward strand.
GATTTTGGTTCCTCGTTGATGGATTCCATGACAGCTTCCAAGTGCTCCATCTTGGCCTTATCCATGTGAACCACGTAGACATGATCAGGTTCTGCGGAAGCGCTTGCAGTTAAAACTGCGAAAAGAGGGACCAAAATGCACATGATCCTGAAAGCCATTGTGTGTTCCATTCCCTGTAATAGCAAAAAATTACATGAAAAGAGTTAGTAATAAGATAGATAAGGAAAGATGAGTGTTAGTAATAGGATTGCATGTCCTGATTTGTCCTATGTTGTTAATATGGTTAGTCAGTATATGCAGGCTCCTACTGATGTCCTGTTAATTAGCAACATGTCGAAAAGCAAGAATTCAAGAAGGGAAAAGAAGTTTGTCGAGTTTTGAGATATTACCTCCTTGTCTTGCTCCTTTGAAGAGCATTAAGGGATAGAGAGTTTATATAGGCTAAAGAAACAGTAAAACTCATCAAAACCGACTCGTGTGATTCTGAGAGAACGAGATTTGAAGCGACGTGAGGTTTCTTCCCACTCTGAGGTATGGACCAGCAGCTTTTCAGAACTGCTATTTGTGATTTAGGCCATTAACTTTTCTTTCAATGCATGATTGCTTGAGTTGAGCTAGATTTGTGCATTCTGTTGAGTCAAGGTTTTAATGAGTGTGATCTTGAATGCATAGACTCCATTTCAAATGTTGCATTAATTACATTAATTTCTCAGTTTTTGAGATTTTTCAGAGGA
>JAULKJ010000008.1:4131086-4141123 GCA_032355405.1 Rubia balearica
TATTAAAATTTTATTATACAACGTGTAGTAGTCATAAAGTTTATAACCCGATTCATGCAACCCGAAAATTTTATCTTCATTTTCTCTCCTTTATACTTTAAACCTTGATCTTTCCATGACTTTGGAAAGACCGTCTTTCAAGAGACGGACTCTTTCTTCTGAGTCAATTGTAGAGATTGAAAGATAATTTGTAATTCAAACACAATACAAAAGTCCACCATATATATTTATTACTGATTCCTTGTGTTAATTCAAGTAGTCATGTTTTATTGACATATAGAATGAAATGGATATGTTTCTTACAAAATTTCATTAGCACGGGCTTAGCTATTGGTAAAATTGATCCTGTAAAGTCGATCCCTTCGATTCTTCAAACTTTAATTTATAATGTACTCCTTTTTTTAAAATAAAAAATATTCACTTTAATTTGTAATTTAAGCTTAACAAAATATACTTTACAACAAATATTTTTAACTACGAATAATATTGTGTGAAAATGTTGATAGTATTTTAAAATGACTTATTATGACGAATTAAATAATATCATACAAAATACATTTGTTTAAAGACAGAGTTTTGGAAAATACCGTCTTTTCCTTAGGCATGACCATATTACTAGATGGCAGAAAGGAAATGTTAAGCATTTAAAATGACAATGATCTTCTAGACTGGAATGAGTAAAGGGCAATTGGTACTGACTTTCGACATTTGAGTTATTCTTCTTCTATACCAACGGCAGTTAATTATGTCACCAGCTAACAAGAACTGCGACTTTTCATCTTTTCATTCTTAACCACGCAACAAGGCTCCCTTTTGAATGTCAACCCCGTTTCGGATAATAAAATCAAGTTAACAGTGAAAATACCACAAAGCTTCCTTGTAGAGTAGAAACAACATTAATTTCTTCCATCCACACACCTTTCCTACTCATCTACTTTGACACCCCTAAAACAAGGCCTAAAGAAGATAGAAAAGAAAGCATCCGCCTTGTTCTGGAGTATCACTGAATCAGGAATAAAAGACTGGAGATTGTGGAGGAAATTATGGTATCCTATAGATGAGAATGAGCTGGGATTCAGGAACTTAGATACTACAGCTGAAAATGGAAACTTCTCCATCAAGTCAGATATCAAGCTATCAGAGCAGACAAAATTAAGTCACCTTCACTCAGAAAGATTTGTAAAAGTAGAGTAAATATCTCTGGTAAGAAATAATTCTCAGTCAGTTTCAGCTGGCCATTAACTCCATTCACATCCCCGCTACATATTCTTACTCTGTTTATTCGTTATCTATGGAAGTTGCACCTATGTTGGTTGCCTCTAAACTAACCCTAAAGTATGTCCATAGTGAAGCTAATTGGGTAGCTGATTATATAGCAGAGGCTGGTTCGAGTATGTTGCCTCGGGAAAATTGGGGCAAAATCTCTCAATCTAATCTTGACAGTAAACTAAAAGGCATCATACTGATGGACAAATTAAAAATCCCAAACCTTAATCTGCCGGTTTTTTCTCTTCTCCACAGGTACACAGGTACTCAGAGGTTGACCACGACGTATTGCTGCTGCTCACAACTCTTTGGATAACTGCTACTATGTAGTAAATATTAATTTTATATGCCTTGGGATGCCTAATAAACTCCATTTCCACCTGAGTGAAAGTTTATGTTTTTTTAAAAAAAAATGGTATGCCAGCCCAGTTTTTGAGAATAAAATCAAGTAAAACAGTGACGATGCCACAAAGCTCCCATATAGATCAGAAACAACGACATTATCCGTACACATTTCTTCAATCCACACACCTTTCCTACTCAAAACAGGCTATTGAACGTTCAGTAGCACAAAAAATCCGCAGAATTACACCATATGCGACAAACACACCACCTAATAGTCTATTATTAAGTATGAACTACTAGGCACATGCTTAAATTATAAAGCAGCAGAAATACGCATCGTACTTGGCACGTAACAGTCCAGCAGCAAGAGAGATAGACGAGCAATGTTTGCTCCATCAGGCCATCTAATCTGCAAGGCACAATGCTACTTAAAATAAGATGAAGCTAAACCAATTATTCGTAACAAAAACGACATCGGGAGGCTTCTTACCAATCATCAGCATAGTAGCATACAAACACAGTTTTCGTCTAAGCAGATTCCCCATGACATAAGCGAAGATATGAAAGGTACTCGCTGTCATACTCACTATCATGCCGACGACCAAAATTTGCATTGGAGTCCTTGATATACCTGAAATGTTTAATTTGTTGAGACAATCTCTTCGCCAAATCACCATTGATCCAGACATTGATACACAACTCGAGATGAAGCGAATCCAGTTGGGTACAGCCATCAAGAATGGCTACCAGGTCTTGGTTGCGCATCCGATTTCCCTCGAGATGAAGATGGCGCAATTGAGGCATGGCTTTTGCAATAGCTGGTGCCTCAGTATCAAACTTGTTCAGCCAGTGCCTAAATATCGGCTTGCGTAAGCTGAAAGACTTCAACAGAGGGCAAGAACGGCCAACTCGTTCTATGTATTTAGCATCAATCGCCACAAGAGTAAGGCGCAACTCTTCCAACAAAGGCAGCTTTTTAGCAGCTTCAACCAGACCATTTCCAGTAATATCTTCACAGAAATCAAGTGAAAGGCACCGAAGCTCCCTTGATCTGATAACAAAACAGGGTCAAAACATGCTTCCAAAACCAAAATCATGAAAAACATGTAAACTTCAACGTAATCAGACAATTTCAATTTCAACAGAGATTGGATTTCATACCTTCCAGCAATATATTTCAGAAGCAAATCCGCGCCGAAACCGGAAAGACTGATGTCCTGCAACTGGCCCTGGCTACGAACCACGGCGTGGCGGCACATGATATCGAAATCGAAACGGCGACTGGAATCATGCGAGAGATGAATCTTCCGCCACATCGAAGGGTCCTTGCACACGCTACGCCAAGTCGTGCACACTTTCTGAGCGCTCTCCAGAATTTCCTCCGTCCCCAGCCTCTGCAGAATGTTCTCCGTTACGTCCCGCGGAAGCTCTACCCACGGTGGCGGGGGCGGCGTCGGCGCCGATGAAGAGGGTTTCGATTTGGCCCTCTTTCGCCTTCCCGCCCTTGTAATTTGTGAGTTTTGTTGTTTAGGGGTTTGGCAGGTTGGTGTACTAGGAGATGGGGACGAAGAAATGAAACTGTGGTAGACCCATACGGCCATACCCGATCCAGATCTATAAGGTCTAAAAAATTTAGATCCGGATCCGATGGGTATAAACGGATGTTGGGTCCAAAATGGATCCTAAATGGATCTAATATTCTTTTTTTTCTTCACTAAAAAAATATATATTATCTTAAATGCAAATAATTGAAGTTCAATATGTGTTAGAATAATTTTTTCAAGATAAACAAAATATACAATACATATTATTTGTTGAATTTGAAATAAAAATACAAAGAGAACATTAAAGTAATTTAGAAATTTGGGTAAAATCATATATAATTAGACTTATATGGGTCTACGGGTCTGGGTATTTTAGACCCGGACCCGAACCCGTATCTAAAAATTTAGACTCATGCCCGGACCCGATGGATCTATATTTTTGGACCCATACCCGACCCAATAAATCTACACTTTGTGGGTTTGGGTCGGGTTCTAAACCCATGATCATCCCTAGTGCCAGGGAAAGTTGGAATAAGTACAGGAAATATATTTGTAGATCTACTAACCAAAATAAAGTGTGTTTTCCAGTGATTAATTAAGCTTTCATGAGAAAAGTGATGTTACATTCAATATCTACTCCTTTTTTTTTCTGATCAGTCTTTCACACATTTCGTTTAACACAATTAAATCATTTTTCAATATTTTGTTTTTGTGTTTCGTGTCTTTCTACTGGAAGATTACATTACTATTTCGCCTCCAATGCTATAACCTATATTAACATTAAAGTATTTTTCTAGACAAATTATAGAGGTGATTTTTTAATATCATTTTGTTCTACGTGACGAGTCTTGTTTTTTGTGCCTTTTCTGTGGTAACGTATAATACTTTTTACGTGGAAGGACAGTGACGGAGTATCAAATGATACGATCTTGATTGATCCTATGATTGATCTGATACTTTATTAGAGAGAGTATATATACAGCCATCTATCTTCTAGAACAAGAAATGCAGTTTCTAACTGTTAATTGGCATGCATTTGATCAGCTTGTATTTAAGATGATTTCTTGGTTATTTCTTCTTGTTTTACACTGTCATAATGCAAAATCTTTGTTCTCAGATATGTTGTGCAGATAATTTGACAATTTCTGGAATATGTATTGTATTGCTTTCTCAGCATGCAGGGTATAATAGAACGTTACCGAAGGCATGCAAAGGAAGTGCAAGTTGAGAATCCCACAATTGAACAAAATGTTCAGGTTGCCATAGTTTTGTTAATGTTGAGTAATATTCAGTTTTATCCAAGTTTCTGTCTTGTTTCTCATATCACATGATTAAAACTACTTTTTATTTTCTTTCCTTTTTAGCAACGTTAATGAAAAAAATCAATCACTGTAGTTTATTTATTTTGGGCATCAAACACTATTTTGATTCAATCACTGCATTTTATTTGTCAGTTTGCATGATCAATTCCATACTTGGATGAAATAAGAAAAACACAGGCAAATCAAATTACAATTTGAGCACTGCATACACACAAAAAAATGAACTGTATAGCATCTGATTTAAGAGAAAGAATCTTGTTAGACCGACTAACGGTTAGACCACGAAATCATGAAAAATCTCGTTTCAATAATTTTTATGATCGAATTATATCACACATTACAATGCATTTTAAAAGTTTTTCGAAGTTATGCAACAAATGAAAACAAACATCAAATCACTACATTAGTTACATCAATTATAAATTGACTCCATCCAACGGTTAGTCGGTCTAAAACAACAAGACTTTGATCTGATTTAAACATTCGAACATCTTCTTCAATTACTTCAGCATTTAGCACGAAACCTTATTTCTCTTTTCTAGTTTTTTTCTCCTCCACAATTTGCTGATAAAGTTTTCTTCCACATTGTAGCATCTGAAGCATGAAACCGAAAGAATGGTTAAGAAGATAGAGCAGCTGGAATCCTCCAAAAGGTTTAAATCTCTCTCGATGAACCCTCCAAAAGTACTCGTGCTTAGATTGTTTCGAGTAGTTTGAATGCTGATTCTGCAATTTATGCACCGTTAATTAGGAAACTGTTAGGGGAAGGTTTAACATCGTGCTCCATTGAAGAGCTTCTACAGTTGGAGCAGCAGTTGGAACGAAGCGTGGGCTGCATTCGATCAAGAAAGGTGTTCACGATAAATACATATGCATGTAGCTTCCAAAAATCATGCACGTATAATCTGACCTTTTTCTTGTTTTGTTTCTTGCAGATGCAAGTGTACCATGAACAGATTGAGCAACTTAAGGAAAAGGTAAATATCTATAAATTATGCGTGTCTGGTTTTTTAATTTTTTTTTATTAAGGTTGGACTTTCATAGTTTCATTTGAGCATTTCTGAAAAGTCTAGATAATGGATGCAGTGTCTTATGTACCAAAAGTTTTTCTCAGTGCCATTTAGGGTAATGTTTACATGTGGAGAGTTTGCAACGATGAGAAGTTGTACACTATGGTTTACGCTAAACACGAGTCGTATGATGATTGAATCATGATTTCTTCAGTCTCCATGTGTATGGTGTGAGGATTTCTCTGATCAAATCTTTTTGTTAAACCGTTATGCATAGCAAAGTTTAGAAACATCCGGTAAAAAATCGGAAAATCAATGTTGAGCTAAATTTTTATGGAGTTATGAGTCTGTGAGACCTGATTTGAGATGCAATACCTAATCAAGTTGTTACCTACAAAGTACAGGTAACCCCATATCAAATGAGAAAAAATAAGAGGAACTCGCCGAAAATAATCTGGACATAAACCTAGCTAGAAATCCAGGTTAGATGCCTGTATGATATTAGAATCACTAAATAAAATTAAATAGGATGAACTGAAAGATTTGAAATGAAACCAGAAAAACTGGCCCTGTCCTATTTTAGGGTATGTGAATAACTCTTGTGTTCTTCAAAAAATTTCTTTCTCCTACCATTTTCAGGAAAAAATGCTGGAAGCTGAGAACCTAAAGTTACTGGAGAAGGTAAAATTTAATCTCACCAATTTTAGCTTCAACAAGTTCTAAGTTAAGCTGACTGAAAACAAAGCACCTTCAAATCTTATTAGCTTGGAGAAAGCTGATTTCTTGAGCATTTCTGTACATATATTCTTGTGCAAGTCATGACATGTTTGAAACTTATAGTGTGGAGTGAGCCCTGAGCCGGGGAAACCAAATGAAACAAGCATAGAGATTTACGTGCCTCCTCGCTCAGAAAGTAGTGAGGTTTCAGATGTTGAGACTGAATTGTTTATTGGACTGCCGGAAACAAGAACAGCATCATGTAGGCTACAAATAAAGAACTGATTCGATGATGATTGCGTCGGTGGTCAATAATCAAGAATCTTAACTTTCAGCTGTAAGATGCAGTGAAAAATGATTAGGAGAAGAAGAAGAAGAAAGATGGTAATGGAGACTATATGATATCTTTAGTTCTGTTACTATTTTCTGAACTTCTTGGGGATGTGTAATAGTAATATCTATCAAAAAGATTTTTCTTTCACAAGGTTCAAGTCATGTTGTAAATTTTACTAGTACAATTTCTTTCATATCTGACTATAGCCTAATTCATGAGCCTTTTCTTGTTATGAAGAATAATATCAATGTGTGTTCTGAAATTCTCAATGAACTTTAAGAATGTTGGATTTAGGGCGCAAGAAGGTTGTTTTCTAAGTACCAGTTTTGTGTATACGTTATTATACTCAACTAAAGTTGTTTATGACAGGCTAAACATGCCTTGAAAATCATGACTAAAAAATGTGCAGTTACAGCTGCGACAGAGGGAGTATTATATTTGGCATAATCGAAAAGGTCAAAATCAATCTGTCAAACAATTGTATATACTGCCTTAAGATGTGAAGCCATTATAAAAACTTAAGAAAATGTCCAAATTAGTTCTTTAAGCAGTAAAACCATCCAAAATCTTGATGACTGCTTCTTTAGTAGGCAATGCTGGGATTGCTCCTTTCTCTGTCACTGTGATTGCTCCAGATCCATTTGCAAACAGGAGTGCCTCTCTCAGCTTTTCCTCATCCTGCAGATCACACGAATGACGCATCAAAAAGACAAGAACTGCGCTAACTCATCAACAAATCAAGAAACTGAAAGGATTACTTAAAAACATCATGCGCTAATGGATCACCTTGTACATTTCGGGGCTTGCAGCCAGGCTGTTCAGCAATGCACCAACAAAGGCGTCTCCTGCGCCCGTCGTGTCAACTGCCTGGACCTTCACTCCGGGCACTCTTCCATGGAATTCCTGAAGAGGGGTTCGAGTTGATTCGCGAGTTAGAACTTAAAACATGGATTTGGAATGATAAATGAAGTAAATAAACTAAACCTTGGTATAGTATCTGCATCCTTCTGCTCCTTCAGTAACAAGTAAAAGCTTGAGGTTTTGATGGTAAAGCTTTGTCAAAACAACATTGTCATCATATGCATCTTCCCCTCCTGTCAAAAATGTGATCTCTTCCTCACTTATCTGATTCAAAGGCAAAGAGACTCGAGTTATAAAGTGCGCTTTAAAGTCTTATCAGGCACTAATCATGTGATGTCGCGTTAATGTCTTATCAGGCACTAATCATGTGTTGTCGCGTTAATGTCTTATCAGGCCCTAATCATATGATGTCGCATAAATGTATTATCAAGCACTAATCATACGATGTCTTGTTAATGTCTTATAGACACTAATCATATGATATCGTGTTAATGTCTTATTAGTTATCAGGCACTAATCATATGATGTTGTTAAATGTCTTATCTATTATCAGGCACAAATCATATAATGTCGCGTTAATGTTAACACGTTAGATCATCCCCGTCGTGTGGAACTGACGCAAGTACCTTTATAATGTCGGCGTGATTCCAAATGCTCATGATGCCTTCCCTTGCAGCCTCGGGGGAAGGCCACAGAGTCAACCTGAGGTTAGGGTCATAAGAGAGGATGCAACCAGCCTCTTGCGCAACTTTCATGGCCGCGATATGAGTTGATCTACAAGGCTCCTCGATCAAGCTAATCGAACCATAGTGAAAAATGGTGGACTGTGTAGTACATTGCCAAAAAAAACAAAAGATTCAGAATACTACAATGTCACTGATAGTGCTAACAACTTGTTTGTTATACCTTTTTGATGAGATCTTTGTCGAGTTCGGATTCTGTTAGAAGCATGTCGGCGCTGGGGTGGCGAAAGAACATGAATTCGCGCTCTCCATCGGCTCTTAAGGTGACGAAAGCCAGTGCAGTTCTTGCAGTTGGATCGAACCTCATGCCGGAATTGTCAACGTTGTTTTCCTTCATGATGTTTGCTAGCATGTAACCAAATTCATCCTGACCAACCTGTGGAACTTGTTACATTAATTCCTCAGACCAAAACAAAATTTCCATTTTTGAATTTTGACTAAATATTTTTAGCACGGACTTTAGCTCGATATGCTAAAAACTCTCAAGATAAAATCTCTTGATGGCTTGGCCCAGCCCAATTATTAACCAGACCTTATTCTGGGCCGAATATATACTCATTTGGGTTGACCCTCCCAAAACCTTAAATAACAACTATTTCCATCCCGATAGAAACGGTATAGTTTTCCTTTTCGTCCGTCCCAACAAAAATAACATGATTTGAAATAATTTAAAATAGCAAATAATATGATGTTAAATTTTCATGATATCCTATTTAACATCAACTGCTTTTCTATAATAATCCTACTTTTTACACTAATTCTCTGCCACATTAGTTTGAATAAAAGAGGGAGGCGAAAAATTCCGTCATTTTTAACAAGATGGAGGGAGTATAAAGTAACAGAAGAGATTCTGCAATCCTAGTAACTGATGTCACTCACGAGATAATCAAATCATAATATGTTATGTGACATAAAATAATACATATCTACAATTGATCTAGGTCTAACTATTATCTAGGTCTAACTATTATAATGGACATGACTAATGAATTGGGTTTGGTTTAGTGGTAAGTCACGCTCTCTATAATTGAGAGGTCCAAGCTTCAAAACACACTCCTAGCGAGAATTGTGAAAATTAGAGCAATTTCTTGATGGAAATTACCCAGCGTCATGGAACCGTGTAGATAGTCCCCATTGTGGTTTCCCAACCTACAGGTAGTTGATGATGGTGAGATTGTGGTGGTTTTGGTTTTGATGGTGAGATTGTGGTGGTTCTGGTTTTGATGGTGGCGGATGTTAATATGTAATTTGATTGTTTGTATGTAATTTTTCAAAAAAATAAATAATGGACATGATTAAAACTTCGGTCACTTGAATTGTAAAATTTAGCATAACATAAAATGATTAGATGTTGACCTTTAATCACTGTTACCCCTCCTTCCCTCATAAAATTACACAACAATCATTATAACGGTATTCAAGAAATATTTATGACCATTAATATGTTCACATACGTATAATAACGACAAATAAAAATTTGATATTTAGAAACTATTTGTTACAATGAATTCAGAAATATCACATATGATAATATTGTTGCTCATATATATATATATATATATTCAAATACACGATCAAATTTTGATACAGAATAGGGCCAAAAAAATAAATGTGCAATTTAATTTGAGACGGATTATCATTTCCTTGAAAGTATGTTCTTAATTTGATCACTTTTATATTTCTTTTTTTAGAAACATACTTTATACATGTAGCAAAACATCATGCATATTAAGAAAAAAATAACATATCATGAGATTTGGTACCTTGCCAATAAAAGCAGCTTTGCCGCCAAGTTTAGCAATCCCAACAGCAACATTTGCCGGCGCTCCGCCGGGAGCTTTCTTGAATCCGGGAGCTTCGGCCAGCGAAACCCCGGAGACATTGGGCACAAAATC
>JAULKJ010000008.1:4172763-4183972 GCA_032355405.1 Rubia balearica
CTAGACGCTTATAAGTCTAGTTGAGTGTACCCTACAGGCTAGACGCTGCGATTCGTGCATTTATTTGAGTTGGGCGAGATCCTCAAATAAATAAAGGTCTGATTTTCAGCAATCCACAGTTTTCGCAAGGAGATTCATATCAACTTGCCCTACTGTCTCTATTTCCAGGAGGATGAGCGTCGAGTCGCAACCCTAATTTGTGACCTTCATGTGGTCATGGAAGATCATATCGCAAAAGCAAGTACATTGCAGGTCTTGTAAGTTTCAAGGAAGGTAGTCCGAGTTATTTTGAAATTTCTCAACCATACTGTGCAAATGACTACATTGAAAAGTTCATCGAGAACTTGAGTTAACTTAAACGTCATGTGCAATTTGTGAAGGAACCACATGTAACTACAAGTCAAAATTATAGGAATATTATGCAAGACAATCAATAAGGTCAATCATAGGAAGATTATGTAATTTTGAATTTGGTTCGGGTTTTTCAGGTTATTCGGATCGGTTTCAATTTTGAGTTTTCTAGAGGCAAAACCAAATAATCAGAACCAAATAAATAAATAAAAACCCGAATAGATCGATCGAACACCCACTCTATCTGCGAAGACCAACATTGACCAAATTCGCAGACAATATTTAGGTCATTTGGGCACTTTTGAAGAATTTAGAATTTTTACACCACTTTAAAAAAGCATAGGGTTATCATCACACATGTTTCTTGTGTTATTTTATTTTGATAACAAGAATAATTACATGTTTTTCAAACTAAACTATAATATAATTACCTATTTGAATCACAAATTTAATTGATATATAACTATGAGGTTGAGGTAAGGAGATGTGGTCTTCTTTACGTTTATGGACGAATTATGTATAGAATAATGAGAATAATTCTAACTTACCCAATTGGTAGTACTGACACTCTTTATATATGAGTTGTATTTATTTGGAAAAAAAAAATATATATATATATCCTATTCTTATACCTTAATACAACTGCTCAATCTTTACAGGGTGTAGTAACGGATAGATTGGAACGATGTTTACAATACAACTCACTAGTAGGGGTGAGAATGAACACGCACGTTCGTGAACAAGCTCGGGATCGGCTCGGTTATAGATCGGATAGTGCTCGTTCATATATTAAATGAACGAACACGAACAAAATTTTAGGCTCGATTAATAAACGAACATAAATGAACATAATGATGATTGACTCGTTTATTTTCGCGAACAACTCGATAAGAAGTTCGATCAAACTCGATTATGACTCGATTAGAACTCGTCTAAAGTATGTAATAACTAATATTAAGTGGTACCTTAAATATCATGTATTTAATTTTAATAACTAATAAGTGGGAAAACTTATAATTTATTGTTATAAACTGAACAAGCCAGTTGAATCTAGGCTAAGACGTTAAATAAACCCAAGAATTTATTGTTATTTTTATTTTTATGCTTCTTCTCTCTTTATTATTCATATAAAAGAAAAATTCAAAAATTCTAACCCTAATTCCAAACATACAGCATGAAGTTACATGATTAACTTGGAGAGTAAATGGTAACATCATCCGGAAATGGGCACGAGCCACGAAGTTACATGATTAACTTGGAGAAGAATAAATGGCAGCGCACGGAGAGAATGGAAGATATGCATTAGTCCAACATCGAAACATGTAGAAGTTAGAAGGAAGAAAATACTTATAAATAAGTATCACTCTACCCCATCCTCCATAATTCAACATGGCCCAATTTGAAATCCATTAACAAATGCGGTGTTGAACAATTGGGCCTAAAATGACTGTTTATAAGTTAAAATTTTCATCTGCTTATTAATTTATTGGATGTGTCCAAATTGATCCAATTATTTGGTTTATTTGGATTAGATCCGGATTCGAACTTAAACCAAATTTCAAATTTGGTTTGGATTATTTGGATTATTTTTGAGCTCTTAATCGAGCTTTCGAGCTCGGTTACTAGTTATGAGCCGAACACGAGCCGATCTCGAGCTTAGCTATTTTTAATCGAGCCGAGTTCGAACAAAAAAACTAAGCTCGAGCCGAGCTCGAACATAACCATTTTCATTCGAGCCGAACTAGAGCCTGGTTAAGCTCGGGCTCGGATCGGCTCTATCTCACCCCTAACACAACCAAGTGTTCAAAAGGATATTTTTTAAAAAGAATTAAGTTAAAAGACAAAAACATTAAGGTGCAAGACACCTTTTACTAGAACAGTGATCAACTCTGAAGAAGGGGGGGAGAAATTAAGGTTGTGGTGGCTGATAAATATGGGCAAGCTAAAGGACTCACCTAGTTCATCCATGTTTTACTCCTAAGCTGAAGCCTTACTACATAAATTGAACAAGACAGTGTAATCCACAGCCTAGCATTTGGAGTACATACCTACTTCATACTAAATGAACTGCAATAATTGCACATAAATCACATCAGAGATTACCTTCAAAAGAAGTTTTCTTTCACTAGCTAACCACACAAGGAATGATAACTACGCATTGGGATTGGAATTACATAAACATGTCATACAGAAAAAAAAAAGAGTCAATGTTCAAGATTCTTATTCCAATTACCTTATCTCGCATTCCTTGAGGATTCTTTTGATCAGTTTTCTCATCCGTTTCATCTCCAAGACCAAGAGAATCCACAAGCTGTTCCTCCAATTCATTTATATCAGCATTACCTCCAAGATCATCCGCTCTTCTCCCATCCATCATCATCCCATTACCAAGTTGTCTGCCGGTCTCATTAGTCGCAGCATGATTCGCCATCATAGACTCCTCAATAACAGAAACAGGAGCTGATCGCAATATACTCCCTGCCGGAGGACCAGGGTGATCAACCTGCCGACTTAATCCCCGGTTACCATCCACAGCCGACAACCTCCTCTCCATTGCATTCCTACCAACACCACCACCACCTTGATACCTCAACTCCCCGCCGCGCATTACACCTCCACCATTGTTCTGGTTGTTAGAAAACCCTGGGGGAGGGGCCACAGCGCCATGGATATTGGAGCTATTCCCTGGTCCATCCCAATAGCCTGTCCCTCTCCTATTACTACCATCACTTGAACTAGAGCTCTGAGAGTTAATTCCAAAACCATTCTCTCTCCCACTGCCACCTAATCCCAACTGCCTTCTCTGCTCCTTCAACCGCAAAAATTCCAGATTTCTCCTATCCTCTGGAGATAACAGAAGGTCTAAAATTTTCTCATCCTGCATTGGTGGCGCTAGAGGATTGAAAGACCCTTCACTCGCCCTCATGGACCCAAAGACGAGATCTTTGACATCTTGCTGGTGGGCTGAGCTTAAATTCGAATTGGGGGCTACGAACCCTGAATTCCGAGCACCAAAGTGGGCAATCCCCGGCGGAGACACCGAGGGGAGGAAATGGTTGAGATTGGGGCTAGGGTTAGGGCTCTGGAAATAGTAGCCGTGCGGGCCGAGGTGGGTCGGCGGAGAAGCCTGCTGGAACTGCTGGGCCCATGGTGGAGGAGGAGGGGCGCCGGAGGGGAAGAGCTGGTGGTGGTGGGGAACGGGAACTGTGGGGCCGAAAGCGGCGACGGCGGGGTCGTTGGTGAGAATCTGATTCGGCGGCGGCGGCGGCCGAGGTTGTTGGTGGTGGTGGTGAGTAGGCCTTCTGTTGAGGAGGTTCAGGAGGAATTCTCCACCGTCCACCGGCCGCGCGTCGCTTCCATCGCCGTTCATGGGAATTCCTAAAACCTGAGATATGTGGATAGGAGGTACAGATTATATCTGAGACATTTGGGGAGATTCCGGGAGTTTGACGGCTTGGCGGTGGGATGGGAAAGGTTCTATACTCCCTCTGTTCAAAAGACAATAACACACTTTTTTTGCCTTTTTGCTCAAGACATATTTAACCATTAATAATTTTTGTTACGTATGTTAATATCATGTAAAATTTTAATATTTGGAAAGTACATGCTACGAAAAATCCAACGATATTTCACATGATAATATTACTACTTATATATTACATAAAATTTATGGTCAAACATGCTTTGAAAAAATTGACTAAAAAATGTGTCAAACGTAGATGAACGGAGGGAGTAGTATCGAACCACTTTCCTTCTTACGAGGTGGTATGTGGTAGTAGTAAAATATAGAGTAAAGTGATAAAATAACATTGATTTTAGGTGAAAGTGTCAATATAACATTGCAGTTTTAGATGTATCAATCTAACATTTGACTCCGTTGACTTGTTAGTCAACATTCAGATGACTGAATTTTGTGGTAAAAACAATTCTACCTTTGATTTTTTTATAAAAAAATTAAAATGAAAAATGATTGAACTACCCCTTCCCCTATTACCTTTTTTTTCCTTCCTCCTAACCCATTTCTTCTTCGTCTCCCCGATTTCACCCCCCTTTTTCGTCTCCCCGATTTCACTCCATCTAGATCGTACTCCCTAATTTCGGTGGGGTGGCTTAGCGGGTGAAGGGGCGGCGTGGAGTTGAGCGAGGTGGAGCTGCATGGTGTTAGGGTTTTCGATGATGCTAGGGTTTGCAGTGAGGCTGATTCGCGGTGGGGGGGAGCGAGGGTGGGGATGAGTCATGATGGAGTGGAGCGATGGTGGGGGACTGAGTTTCGACTTGGGGTTGAGCGAGGCGGGGCGGCAGTGAGGATTGAGTCACGATGGAGTGGAGCGATAGTGGGGGACTGAGTCGTGACTTTGGCTTGAGCGAGGCGGAGCGGCGGTGGGGATTGAGTCACGGTGGTGTGAAGCGAAACGACGATGGGGATTGAGTTGCAGTGGAGCTGAGTCGCGGTGAGGCGAAGCGATGGTGGGGCTGAGTCGTGGCTTGGGGCTAAGCGAGGTGGAGCGACGGTGATGATTGAGTCACGGTGGCGGGAGGTGAAGCAACTATGGGGATTGAGTCGCAGTGGGGCTGAACGAACGTGGGATGAGCGGCGAGGATGAGCAGTGGGTGAGCGACGGAGATTAGCAGTGGGTGAGCGCGGGGATGACCGGCGGGCGTGAGCGATGGTTAGGGTTTCGATGGTGTGGGTGGGGGAGGTTGAGCAGTGGTTAGGGCTACACACTCTTCGTTGCCTTCTCTGTCGTACTCAACTGTGGTAGCGGAAGAGTAGGCGGCGGAGATAACATTTTCCTCGGCTGCCCGAAATTGAGGCGGGGATCAGCGAAGAAAAAGATTCATCGGCGAATTGATAGGGCATGGAAACATAGTCGTGCGGTGGAGTTTGGAAGATTTTTTTTGTGCTGCTTTGCTGGTACTGAGTGGCGGCGGTTTCTGAAGGAGAAGCAACGGAGTAGTGGTGGTTCCCAGCTGGCGATCCCGGTGGAGCTGCGGCGGTAAAAAAGAAGAAAATCAGTAACCTGCCATATCACAAGGGTATTATGGGTATTCATTTTTTCAGGTCTTAGTTAAGGGTATTTTGGTTATTTCAATTTCTAGTCGTTGCCGGAATGTCATCGATCAATGCCGGAATTAGTGTATCTATATCAGTACAATTGTTTTTGAAAGTTAGGGTTGGATCGGCACATATATTAATTAGTTAGGGTTAAATTGGCACTTTCTGAGATTGTAGGCTTATATTGGCACTTTCAACCAAAATTTGAGGTTATAAATGTATTTATCCCTAAAAATTATTTAAAATATATTAAATATGGAAAAAAATATTTAAATATATTAAATATGGAAAAAAATATTTAAACTATACTCCTTTCGTCCCAGCTATTTTTGTAGAGAGAAGATTATCACGCCGTTCAAGAATCGTGTTTGACCGTTAATATCTTTACCCACATATAATAACGGTAAATAAAAAGTAATATTTAGAAACTACTTGTTACGAGGAATTGAACAATATCATATACGATAATATTGTTGTTCATATATTTATTCAAATGTGCGATCAAACTTTGATGGAGAATAGTGTTAAAAAAGTAAGAGTACAAAAATAACTGGGACGAGGGAAGTATTTGACATGATCAAATTAATTCTCCTTTCAATTTTGAATTCGTTTGACAGAAAAAAAAATTAACACGTATTTGACCAATAATGATTTTAATTACATACAATGACAGACATCATGTGAAATTTGATTGAATTGTACTTTTGATCATCGAGCTATTACTAAATCCATGTTTTGATTATGTAACTTCAAAATGAATGATGTAACACCTCATATCCATGACCAACTTGCTCAACGCAAGTATCAGATCGGACCTAAATGCGTTACAATAATCCAATTGGTCGGATTACTTAAATTTAGTAACAAGCAAATACATTTATGCCGAAGAAATTTAGAAAATCCAAAACCTAACTTACTATTATAGTGAAAGTCTTAATACAAGTATTAAACCGGAGTTTTCACTTAAGTACAGGCAAAAGTTCTAAAGGATCCGGTAAGGACCGATTTTACATTAATATTTTACATAACTATAAAACATCCTAACCAAAAGATTCTAAGATTCGTCCAATATCCTTCCCCAAAAGAAGTAAAGACATCACTGTACTTCACTCTCACTGTTCTGCTAAATCTGTTAGGATTGATTAACTAGAGTAAGGTCCTTGTTTAGTGAGGTTCCATCGCCAATATTTACCGAGTTAAAATATAGTGATCACATAGTGTAAATAGCCACATAGATCCTAGCACATAGTAAAAGGATACAGGTGAGTTATGCCAAGACGCAGTCGAGTTCCTATGTGGCTACTGTGACTGGCATCAGGGCATAAAGCCTTCATTTGTTCCCAAAGGCTACCAGAATCCAGAAATCCATATTCGTCAACCATACCCAATATGTTTAGTTACTAGCCCGTATCAGTACCAATTGGTTATGCTAGCATACCAAAAACGCCATGAGTAGCCGATCTAGTTGTACGGTCCGGTCAATACCATTTCTCGGCGATCTAGACCGAACTCCAATCGCGTCGAGAACCCCGATAAACATAGACAAGTAAGCAAGTAGCACGTAGTCAAACTTGACAAGGTAATATAAAGTACAATCGGTCATCAACATATAATCAGTAATTAATTTCACATAGTATCATGATAAACAAGCACAATATGATCACCGTGCTTAATTAATATGAAGCAAAACATGAAACATGAAACAAGCATAATATTTATAAACATTTCACGTATTATATAAACTTTTCAAATAACACATTTAAAATTAACAGGCATAAAATAGTATGCAATAATAAATTTAAATTCAATTCGTGATAGGGCGATGAAAACACTCACAAGATCGTTGCCGATGTGGTTCCTCACCCGGAAAGCTTGGTCTCAAGACATGAAGCTACTCAAGTGAATTAGATGAATGGGTTTATGGCTTTTATGTTAAGTTGGCGAGGCTTCGAATTCTGTTGGTGTGATTGCTATTTATAGCAAAGAAATGAAGGGAGACAAGTTGATATCAACTTGTAGTCAAACAATTTCTCCAAACTTCGTTTGGATAAGTTATGCATGCAATTTGCAAGCCTTGGCCGACCTTCACATTTCCCATTGCTTACTAATACTCCCTATGTCCCTGCCCAAATTATCTACATACTTTATGACACTATTTTCTATCAAAATTTGACCGCATATTTGAATAAATATATGAAAAAAATATATTATTGTATGTGATATTGTTGAATTAGTCTTTACCAGTAGTTTCTAGAAAGTAACTTTTTATTTGCCGTTATTATACGTAGTTAAACTTATTAATGGTCAAATATGTTTTTCGAATAGTGTGCAATGATTGGGCTGTAAATTGGGTTGGGACAAAGAGTATCATTTTTCCCCTTTTAGTTTCGTTATAATTATCATGCCTCATTTTCTTCTTTGTTTTTTCCCTTTCTTCTTTTAATAATGTGTGCTTCGGTTTTCTTGTTCCTTCCTTGTTATTTTCTTTTTCTTTTAATTTCATTATATTATAACATTCATATTTTATCCTTTGAAATGGTAGAATATTATAATTTCTATATTATGAGAATTTACTATAACATTCCAGTATTATAATTGTTTAAATAATATTCCAACTAATCGTAAATATTTTGATTTCAATTGTAATTCAAATATTGTGACGTTTTCTTATCAATTATAATAATATAACTATTTAATTAAAAGGTCAAATTATTATTCCTTACTTGCTTATTATATTCATTTTCTCTTTCTTAAACGAAACCTATAAATAAGTCAATATTTTATCATTGTTAATACTATATATCATTATTTATTTATTTATTTATCTCATTTCACTTTATTTTATGTTACAATTTCTTGTAGGGTTTTGAGTTAGAGCCAGAAATAGAGAAACTAGATAAGAGAATATGATTTCTGATTAAACCAAGTAATTATATACGTACGGACTTCATTAAGGTCAGAGGTTCACACATGATTTTGATTATCGATATCATGAAACTTATGTGACTTTGATCATCGACGTCAAAGCGGGTATTAAATCCTAACAGGAGGCAGAGTCTTGGGATTTGGAGAGCCCAATTTATTTTCCAATGCACCAATAATGGATGCTTTAATTTTTATTTTTAAAAAAACAGAATGCATGGTTTCAATGGTATTTCTATCTTTTCACTTATTAAGGATTTAGTTGTTGATATTTAAACAGAATTTGATTGCTTTTCTAAAAGTTTTATAAACTTTGAGTGAGCTGACGCCCACTTTGACGATAATGATCAAGCACATAACAGTTTCAAAAGTTTGATGATTGAAATCGTACATTTTGAAATTATATTGATAAAACTTAGATTCACTGCAAGAAACATGACCTTTATTTCGCCCTTTTTATCTCGATTTTTTGGCTAAAATCAATAATCGAGGTAAAAAGTTGTTTTGTCTCGGTTTAAAAAAAATGGAAGTAAAAAATATTGTTACCTCAGTAAAAAAATTGAGGTAAATAATAAGTTTTTTTACCTCGGTTAATATATTAACCGAAGTAAAAAGGAAAAGAAACTAAATAAAAAACGTTCACGAATAGCATGCGACGTTGCATGATATGTATTAGAATGGTTGCCGAAGTCGCGCAATATCTCGCTTTCAACGACATGGTGTGCGATGGACGACTAATGTCGCAGATAAGAAAAGCTAGAACTTTAAGATGAAAATTTTGAGAAGGATTGACTTAGGAAAATGATGAAGTATTATTTTAAAATTAAATAAGGTAAGTAGTGTTATGTTACGATTTAAAATGGTGGAATAATAGGGAAAACCACGACCAACAAGTAAAGATTTTGAAGGTGCAGAAACTAAAGAAATTAAAAGGAAAGTCGGGGTGATACGCTTGTCTCCGGTCTGGCGTTTCTCTCTCCCCTCAACGTCCTATGATCAGTTTATGTTTTTGGGAATGTAAAAGGACAATTAGTTTATTTTATGAAAATGATTGATTTCAATCTACAAAATTATTCGTTCAATGTTTTTGAATTAAAACAGGAAATGGTGTTGAATGGTACGGTTGGAAAAGGTTTTAAATGTCATGCACAAATCAAATCCCACATATAGTTGATTATATATTGTTCAAATTAGGTAGTAAACTTATTAGAAAAATATTAATCATTAAAATATCTTTACAAATCCTTACAAATTAGTACATAAAACTTCGAATATGAATAATAATTGTCTTAGTTCCAACAAAAATTACAAAAAACTCACTCCACTCGCATGATGATAATCTTGAAGACAATCCCCCCCAACTTCTATCACCTCAAAGAACAAGGTGTCCCCAATCTTCAGATTGTTGTCGGAAAGGAACTCGGAGAAACCCTTCGGGGACAGGGCCTTGATCTTCCCTTACCCCGAGTAGTTCATGATCCGCTCTCTCCTGTAGCACCTATGCACAGGGGTCTTCTCATTGGGGAGAAGTGGTACAATTTCCCTCGGGATTTAATAATTCAGGAAAAATATCATTATTAATATATGTGTATATATATGTGCAATTAAAAACAAATAGTGAAAATCAAATCATTTCATGATTTTATTCATTGGCTAGTTTTAGTCCTTATCAAAGTTGGGTTTTCCCCAAAATTCTTCTACTTCAAAGTGCAATGGAAACGCAGACTCTCCTCTGCCATTGTATGGTGTTCAAGCTCGAACACCACATGTTTAGAGTTTCTCCGTTGTGTGGAGAACTGTATTAAAACAAAACAAATTATTAAATATATTTTTTATAACGTGTACGTATGTATTAGTAAGTATATATGTTAAATGGTAAAATACTTGGAAGAATGGGCGATTAGAGGTTTCTTCACCAGCCATTATTACTGCATATAAACTGACAATGTTTAGTGCAAAATAGCCTTATGAAAACAATGTGCGACGTCGGCCATGTGTCATAGGAACATGTCGGTCTAAACCAGTGGTTAAGTCGACATGTCGCCGGTTAGTCGTCTTGACCGATATACAGACTGATGCAGAACCGAGGTTGCAAAAAGAAATGTAATGTAAACTTAAATGCCTAAATGCGACTTCGTTAGGACATCGATATTACTGATTGATAAATCGAGAAGCTAGCGACGTCTCATTCACAACATGGACTAAGAAAATACGATGTCGCACACCATTCACATCAACTGAATGACATGCGACTGAAAATCAATTTCGCGTTTGTCAGAGACAGCAATGGAAAAATATATAATCTCGGGAAGAATGACACAGTACTAAGCAAAAATTACATAAAAACATCCTAAAATAAACCCTAACAAATATGTAAGAAAACTTTGCTTTACATATAAGAAAACTTAAAAGCCTAACAAATCTGGGTAAGAACTACAAACCGAAAAATACAAGCAATACAAAAGGCATAGATTAAACAAGGTGAAATAACAGTTACAATTAGGGCTGGCATTTTGAGCCAAAATACCGTACCAACCAACTTACCAACCGAACCACGTACCATTTGTACCGAAAATGTTGGTAACCGATGATGTGGTATGGTAGTACCGTACCATGCATTTTTGATGGTATGGTAATGATATTGAGAAAATATTACCATGGTATTACCGTACCGTACCATATATTTACATATTAAAAATACAACTAATATTATGTGAAACTTGAACTTTTATTTAGTTATAAGACTTTGTCATTTGTTAATATTAGAACCTAATTATAATTTAAATATGTAATTGTTTCCCCAATATGTTGGATATTGGTAAAAGTTTAAAATATTTTCTTAAATTAGATTTCTTGACAACTCACATTTTTGTTCTAAAC
>JAULKJ010000008.1:4278900-4306060 GCA_032355405.1 Rubia balearica
GAATAAGTCAAGTATCTGATTGATTTGATTTGATTCTAGATAGAGTTGTTGACTAGATTAGAATTATAGTAGTACTAAACTTCCTTTTACACTCTATTTATTCTAATCAGTAATACATTATTCATCACGGGAAATCATTCTTTCACAAACTAACTAAATGTATATAATTAAATCCAAATTTAACACCTAAACTACTGCGGCGTCTCCGAGTACGTATTATGCTGCAAGATTACATGTATTTATACATGCATGCATGCTGAGATCTGGAAACCAATTCGAAGTCTAGTTCGGATTCTTTAAGCCGGAAGAAGATTAAGAAATATAACGAAACCTATTCTAACTCTGATTAACTCATTTCGAAAATTAAATAATTTTAATTGAAAAGAGGTAATAAAATAATTATCAACATGGAAAGTAAATATCTTTAATTCCCATAATACAAATCTCTTCAATAATTTAATTTTTTACCCACAACTTCAGCAATTTATCTTTTGCTTCCTTTCCTTCATTTTTGGAATAATGTCTTATAAAATAACAATATTTTCTATTGGAGCACATTGCCATATTAAAAAACATTGCCAAATTATATCTCAATTAAACCATGATAATCCCACAAAATATGAACTCAAAATAGCATAGGTAGATAGAAATGAGCATTTGGTTATTTTGTTTGAAATTATATATACATAATACTCACAGTAGGTAGAGAGACATTAGTGTTTGGTTAACTTTCTCACATCTCCATAGATCTTCAAAATCAGTCCATAGCACGAAGATTTCCTATGTTTGACCAAATGTACATTCATTTCCCAAAATGTGTATGTTGAGTTGCGCTCATGACGTGAAAATAAATCATACAACACCCACACAAAGTGGGGTGATTCCTTAATGACTTGTGACCTTGCTTCTGACGATCTAACCCTCTTCGGTGCACTTCCTATTGGTTTAGGTGTTGTAGGGAGGAAAATTTTCAAATGTCGATCCTTTATAGAATTGACATATATTAGACGACAAGACCATAGAACAAACATTAATCGGGCAGATCCCATTCGCTTGTTGTGGTCATCAAGAACTGGCAAAAGAGCAGTGAGCACCACCGGGGTCTCTAAAGAAACTCTAAAAATACCATTGATGTCGTATTGACTCGTGTAAAATTCCATTGGCTATGTGGAGTGGTCTACCACTGTCTTCTTGATCAATGTATAGCTCACCCAAATTAGATGTCTACATAAAAAATTGTGTTTAGGATGATATTAATTAAATGATAAGTAATGAAATACATTTAAATTTCAAATATCTTTTTTGTTGGCTAGGATGGCTTTTTCGAGATTGTTGCCCTAAAATTTTGGTTTTGAATAATAGGGTCGTGGTTAAGCTCAATCTCTCCAGGAGAATGGCCGGATCTTCTTGAAAGTGAAGCCCAATTGGGTGTCAATCCTCTAAATTATCCAGTAGAGCAAGTCCGGTGTGTTGGATTAACATTTGAATTATAATGTCTTGTTGCTCCATTCGTTTGTCTCAAAGAACTGCTTCCTTTTGCAAGGTGTGGATTCTTGACAGTTTTGCCCAGTCAAAGTATCGAGTGATTCTAAACCCTATCTTTGGGACAAGATCGCACCCACTCCTTTAGTACGCCTGGGTGATCGGATTTCCCAGTTGCCTCACAAAGAATGTCATCTTTACGTATTGGAATGAAGTGACCTCCTAATTGATCATGCTTTAACATAGCCTATGTCCACAATTGAAATAATGTTAGTGTATGTAAATGGGATAGTGGTTTGAAGAGGAAAAAATGGCTAAGAACAAACAAATTTTTGTAATACACAACCTTACATGCATGGGATGCCAATGACGACCAAATGGAAATGGAATTTAATTCCCACATTAGGTTGTGGAAATCATTTGACTTCAACCCCACCAACTTTAGCTTCACAATGAACACACGTGTACTAATTTTTTACGAATAAGCCAAGGGGACCTTCAAACTATTAAGGGTCTCACAAAAGATTTTTTTTCTCTAACTGAGACATAGAATAACAAGCACGGGGAAAGTAACAATCGTCACCATTACGCACTAGCATTAAGTTCTTCTTAGTTCCCATCTCAACCAAGTCCATTCGAGGCTTCAGCCCGTCTTTTGTTTTCCCAAGGGTATTCATCAATGTCCCCACCAAATAATCACTGACATTATTCTCAACATACATCAAGTCAAGACAATTTCTAACGTCCAAATGCTCCCAATATGGTAGTCTGAAAAAGATAGAGCATTTCTTCCAACTACCTTCAACAAAAGCTTTTCGTTTATTTTTTCCAAAGTCATTTGGTGAATTTTAACTTTTTTCAAAAACGTGAACACTAGTTAATGGTATGGGTGGTTCCCTCGCCTCCACTTCCCTATTGAAAATTTTCTTCACTAATCATCATGGGTTCCCTATTGAACATAACACGCCATGAACTATGTGTGTTTCTCATATTACCAAATGGATTCATGCCGTCAATTGACAAGTCTAACCTCAGATGCCGGGGTTCATAGCCATACTCAGGATAAAAGGCATCAAGTTTCTGCCATAGCTCGCCATCTGATGTATGTCTTATAACGTCATCGACCAGTCGAACTCTCTCGGCATGCCAACCCAACAACTTTGCATCTTCTTTACATGAAAATAACTTCTTCAACCAAGAAATGATATAGAAATACAACATCACTTTAGCCGGTGTCTTTTTCTACGATTTCAACACCACTTCCGCACCCATCGTAATCCCACCCCTCTTCAACTTATACCTATACTCAGAACATACTCGACATGTATCCCAATTTTTATCAACCTTCCTCTTGTACAACATACAATCATTCAGGCAAGTATGTATTTTTTGTAATTCAAATCCCATTGGACATAAAATTCTTTTCGTGGCATACAACCTACCGAGCATAAGATTACCTTCGAGAAGAAATTCCCTTATTAATTTGAGAGTTTCAATCATCGACTTATCGGTCCATCCAAATTCGGTCGTCAGATTCATTATTCGCAAAGTGGCACCAAAAATTGAGTGGTTTGAACCCTTATAAAATGGTGACTTTTTGTCGTCATGTAAAACTTGAAGTATCTCGGATTAACCTTCGAAATCTCCAGAAACATCATCCACCATTACATCAAATTCCTCATTTCCATCTAATTCATCTCCCACGTTTTTCTTATCTCATTCAATCGTTTGACATGTCCCGTCAACCTCCCCATGTCATATCCAAGTAGTGTACGTAGTTTAAAACCCTCACATTACAAGATGTTCCCGCAACTTCTACCTCCCTAAATACACATTATTTCTACAATTCTTGCATACGCACCGTACATGAACCAAACCATTTTTTGAAGCATGTTTAAATGCTAATGAAACAACATATTCAATTAATGGAATATAACAGGGATTTTTTCTAAGATCATTTCCGATGAGTTCAATTCAATCCATTTCCTTAAAATCCAATTATAATGCAACTCATGAGTAAACAATGCATAGTCTACCCTTACATAAAAGGAATCCCTAATTCAACTTATGTAATAAAAAGAAATTCTACCTTAATTTCTTCTTTTCAAGTAACAGAATTTAATAAAACATACCTAGACCGATGACAAATGGTGTGATACAATGTTGCAATTCACTTCTTCATCAATGGAAAAATACCTCTAAGGGTTTTGATTTTTGATGAAAAATAGAATCAAGGTTGCATATATGGCTTAAAATATAGCAGTTTCGGAGTTTAGAAACATTTTTCACATATCCTCTCAACTAGAAGAAATACTTCCGAACTTGGAAAATAGATTTGACTGTACGTACGATCTAGGAAATAGTATCGGCCTTACATATTAGATCCGATGTGCATCTTACGAACACGGAACAAGCATGTGACAAACTTTCAAGTTCTAAAGCTTCTCAATCAAAGGTGGTTTGGCATAACCACCCTGAAATGGATCAATTAAAGGCAGTTTTGCCAATAACCGCCTTTAGTTGGGCCAATTATTGGAAACTATTTAATTACAACCTTATTCAGCAGTTAAACCACCTTTAAATTGATTTCCAAGACCCGAAAAATGGGTTCCAAGCTCATAACCACTTCATAAAGGCGGTTCCTCAGTTTTTGCTCAGAACCACCTTATAATTGATAGTTCTCCACTAGTGTGGAGATATACAACGGTGAAGGTGTTTAATCGGTGGCAAGGCATTCAAACAGCACCAAATATATATCAGTGAGGGAAGGGACAACAAGAGGCATTTGATCAGCGACAGAGGCGACAACAGTGGCAGAAGCGACAAAAGACAACAGGTTAAGAGGCAAACGACAGCAGCAACGGAAGCCAAGGAGGCAATGGAGGGGACAACAGTTAGGTGTTCGATCATGAATGAAGTGAATGGAGCAGGGTGGAGGTCGTTCAATTGGTGGAGGCACTGATGTGAATGTGGCATTTTTTCTGAATGGTGGAGGCATCGATGGTGTAAATGAGACGTATGTTGTCTTCTGGAAAAAAAAACTAAGGGAGAAGAACCTAATGGATTTGTTTATATATTAGGCCAAATAATCCAGCAAAGGCAGCCCATTAATGGTGGTTCTACAATAAAACCACCTTTAATCAGTTTCAAACTACCTTTAAATTGAAAAGGGACCTTGGGATAGCAATTCCAAATTTAGAACCTTCTCACGGAGGTGCTTCCTCAAAAAAATCAAAGAAACTATCTTTTATTTATGCCTTTGATAAAGACTTCTACACTAGTGTATTTTTTCGGAGCAGCTGTGAACACTAAATAATAACTGAAAAAGCTCTACCTCTAATTTCCTTTGGTTTTTTCACTGATGAAGATGCAACCTAAATCCCCTCGTTCTCAAAACCTCCACGTCCAGTAACTTGTCGTCCTTTTGCGTTTAATTGAGGTTCTCAGTACCCGATCCCCTTGTGCATGTTCTGTGCCTCATGGGATTAAACTTCTTCTTGTCCTAGTTCTTCAATGGAAAAATTGTTCAATGGGTTCCTCATCACTCTTTTTTGAGTTGGCTACCTCATCGGCTTTGGGTTTTTCCTTGGGTTTATCTACAGAAACCCCAGTCTTCTTTTTCTCTTTCTTCACCAACGTTTGTAGATCATCGAGAAACGTTATTTTAGTATAATCATGTGATGTAAGGATTTAATATAGTACCTATTAAGGGAAAAAATAAATATTTGTAACATTACCTTTGTTTCTTCTTGGCTTATTTCTTAATTCTTTCTGGAGCTTGGATAGCAACTTTAGAAACAGCTTTTTCCAATAGCTTCTTCTTCTTTCCCAATGCTTGCTTAGCTTTGGCAATCTACAGTTCTCTTTTCAGTGCCTTTAGTTTCAACCCATCGGCTTCAGCCACCTTCAGATGATATTTTTGCTTCTTTTCGGGCACGTGGAAGTCTGGTTCATCAGCATTGTCAGTTGCTTTTCTGAATGCCTTGTTAGTACTCCAAAGGGATATGAATTTGCCAACCCTAAGACGGAAAGAGTCAGGATGGATAACAATGAAATATAAAAAGGATTGTAGCAAATGACCAAATCCCAACACTATCTCCACAAGTTCTTTAACAGCTTCAACATTCTTCTTATCTGCAAGCCCTCTAATTTTATTCAACAGAGTCTTGTTTTGGTAAAATGTCGAGTTCTCCATATTTAAAGATCAAACATCACCACAAACTCCCCATATCTAGAAATAGTAGAATCATAACTGGAGGATTCAAAAGAAGAAGAAGAAGAAGAAATATGCAAGAGACTATACTCTGAAGGTAAAATCATAAATCCAAAGTCAACTGAATTCCTGTTGTTAGTTCACCATCATGAGGGAGAAGGAAATGGGTTTTTTAATTGTTAGGAAATCACAAAGAAACCACAAATCCTAACAATGAGGTTTTTAATTTGATTTCTTATATGCAAAACCGAGGCTCGGTTACCTCTTCTTACAGTCGGAAAAAACCCAGTTCTAGGCCCGCCTGTCAGCACGTGCAATTTTTTCCACCAAAACCATGTGTCACATGTTGATTGGAACATGTGTCCATGTGCAAACATCCCCCCCCCCCGCATTTAAATTTTTTTGTTAGGACACGTGTCCCCATCCAGTTGGGACACGTTTCCCAATGACTATTTTTTCCTATTATTTTACAACATGAGACAAGTCCAACACGTATCCCAGAGGCTAGTTGGTTTTTTAAAAAAGTTTTACAGTGTCAGACATGTGTCCCAATGGTTCATTTTTTTCCTAGCTGCTTAGAAGGAAACACATGTTCGAATCCGATGGTAAACCGTGTCCCAACGGCTATTATTTCAATATTCTGCTTTTTAAATTTTTATTTTTTAAAGTTTTACCAATCCTCTCCAGTTTTACCCTATAAATAGAGCTAAATGAACACAATGTTACACAATACTTCCAATTCCAAAGTTTCTACCCTCATTTATTCTCCTCTAAAATTCCTCTCCAAAATTCTTCTCAAAATTCAATTTTATTTTCATAACTTGAAATGGGTTCATGAAGAGTTTCGAAGGGGAAGGATATCATTAATTCAAATTCTTCTATTACCAAAAATTTATCTCCAAATCCGAATGATCGTTAAATTTTACGAAATTTTTTATATTTTGAAAACTCTTCAAACCTCCATCCCAATTTATATATGAATCCTCAACATTCATACATGAATTTCTAAAATCAATACACTCTTTTAAAAATGCAAACACGAGCTATCCATACCCGAACCACTCTTCCCAAAATCCATACTTGTATTCTCAAAATTTATACCCAAATTTTGTTAGTCAAAACTTTGATTCTCCACATCTTGAATCCATTAAGGAATCGAGAGCGTTATTATGTCAAGGTGGTTGGGTTACACTTGGTTGACATAGTGGACAATTTAAAAATTACGATATTCCTCATGGTAAGCACATTTTAAAATATTATTATTATTGTGAATTTCTTTATATGTAAAATGGTCTATATAAATTACTATGTTTAAATTTAATTAATTTATCAAAACTAGTTTATGTTAAATAAAATTTAAATAAGCATATTACAATTTAAGTAGCTTGTGTAAATTAGTGTATTTAAACTAGTATTTGTGAATTAGTCTATGTTAATTTAGTACATGTAGACAGTAGTGTGTGTGTATATATATATATATATTATTGTGAATTTCTTATTATGTAAATTAGAATATGTAAAATAGTTTATGTAAAATTAGTTACTAAAATTAAATTAATTTATCTTAACTAGTTTATGTCAAATAATAAATTTAAATAATTATATTAAAATTTAATTAATTTTTGTAAATTACTTTCTTTAAATAAGTATTTGGGAAATAGTCTATGTCAATTTAGTATATGCAAACATTAGTAATTATAAACTATTATTATTGTGAAATTCTTTATGTGTAACTCTCATACTTGTATATTAATTTGAACTAGAAGTATTTGTTGATAATATGTCTGACGTTCAAAAAAATGAATTTTACGTTTAGAAAATAAATTTCATGAAGAAAGTGATGAAATAGTACAAGTATCAGGGAGTAAAGACACAAAGAGGAAACCTGGTAACGTTCTAGGCGGTGCTTAATTCAATTGTTCCACCGATTGTACACTAGTGTATTTTGGACCAAAATTATGGACGGGCTGAATCAGTACTGATAGCTATGCACCTACCATTAAAGTCTTGCAAGACACCGTGAAAAAAACTTCCCACAATGTTCCCAAGTAGGTAAGAAGTGAAACTAGAGCCACACACCATTTCAATCAACATTAGAGTGGCGCCATTGAAGGTGAGATAAAGTCCCTTGCCATGAAATTGTACGTGGATGAAACTAGCAACCAACAATTCTAATTGTTTCATTGTTATAACATGTGTAAGGGTAACCTAAAATTTATGGCATAGTATGCTCCAATATTTGAAAGTTGTCAAGGAGCCGACATGGGAGGTGATTGAGAAAAATATTCACCACGAGTGTCAACAACACCCCTTACTGGCAATGAAATTAGTACACCGCAATATCTCTGAAGTCCTATTGGTGTTAAAGTCGAGGTAAAAAGATAGGCTAAGGAAAAGGGGAGGAAGAAAGAATATGAGAACTCTACTAGATTGCAAAATCACGAGTATGAGTCCATCTTTGGAATTACCTACCAAATTTATGGAATAGGTTGCAAAACTTAAAAGAAAAAAAACTAGAGTTCAATACGCAGCAGCGAGACTTCTGCCAAATGCAATTGAAGCGTGATTATCACCATGAAATGTTACAGATTTTGCTGGAAAAGCAAGAGTTGACCCCATCAGAGATAAAACTGAAAGAAAAAGTAATAAAAATAATTTACCGACGTAAGGATTATAGTTAATTTGTTTATTTCTTTTTTTTTGTTTATTTTTAACAATTGCTCAGACTAGACCATACCTTTATTTTTTATTTTAAAAATAATTGGACAGAATAGATCAATATTTATGTTGTTTATATTCAGTTTCATTTGTTTTAGTTGAAATAATTGGCCGATTTAGATCTATATGAGATTTATTTACATAAAACAACATTTGTCATATGAAACTAAATTAGATCATCATATAAAGATTCCTCCCAAAAAAGAATCAATGAGGTTGTCATAGACACGTCTCATTTCATCACGTGGATTGAATTCAACATTAAAAATGCCTCCTGATAAAAGTAATGGGCTTGTAAAAGACATGTACCGTCTCTTCACGTGGGTTGAACTCAACATTTAAAAATTTCCATGTCAAAAGTAATCACGTTGTCATAGACACGTCTCATCTTATCACGTGGGTTGAATTTATCATTTAAAGATCCCCCCGGTGAAAGTAATGGGGTTGTCATTTACACGTCCCATTACTTCATATAGGTTGAATTCATCATTTACGAATTCCCTCCTAGAAAAGTAATGGGCTTGTTATTGATATGTCTCATCTCTTCACATGGCTTCAATCCATCATTTAAAGATTCCCAAACCTTAAAATAGTTCTACATAAATACTACATTTGTTTACTTCCAATTTCAACCCCAAACTCTTATCAACAAGCTTTGCCTTCTACAACACAACCATGACTTCCTCTAATTCCCCAAATTGTTATGTTGATCTTCCCGTTGGAGAATCATCAAACACACCAACCTATCAAGATCATGGCCTTTTAGAAGATACTCATCATGCGGTGATTAACTTGGTCTTGAATTTACCGGAAATGGCAAGACAATGGTACACAACCATTCAGAATGAGAGTGCTGAAATTCCTCATTCCTTGCCCAATAAAACTTGACCACATATCAATAGAGATTGTGTACCAGTAGAGGAAGCAATCCAGAAACAATATTTTACTCAATCCCCAGAAAGGATATACAACGATCAGTAATTTCAAAATAGGTTCTGCATCCGTAGGTATATATTCCAACGTATCGTGGAAGATGTCAACAAACACGATCCCTATTTAATACAAAGGATAGATGCGTGCGGTTGTTAACGATTTTTCCCACTCCACAAATGCATGATGGTTGTGCATACGGAACCTTGCAAATGATTGTTCATTTGGTATATGGTTGTCCATACGGTCAACATGATGAATCCTTACAAATGGGTAAAACAATAACCAGAGAAACTGTGTCCCTTTTTGAAAGAGAAATTATTGCCATGAATCGTTCGACATATCTCTGACCAAAATATCAAGAGGACATTACACGCCTAATGCTTGTAGCTCATGGCCGTGGATTTCCCAGTATGCTTGGAAGTATTGATTGTATGCATTGGGAATGGAGAAGTTGTCCTATGGACTAGATATGTTAATTTCATGGTAGGAGGGGGCACACCTCAATTATTATGGAAGCACTAGCCTCATAGATACATGGAGATGGCATGCTTTTTTTTGTATGGCCTGATCCATTAACGAAATCAACATCCTCGACAAGTCACCTTTGTTTGATGGCGTATGTGAAGAAGAGCTCCTCGGGTTTATTATGAAGTCAATGGACACACCTATGAACAAGTGTATTGATTGAATCTCTTTGCAAAAATTCCGCATTGAGGAATTTTGAGAAGCACTCTTAATGAAGGTTTATCGAAGCACCCTCTTGAAATCAAGAAGACACAAACAAAATTAGTCAAGAACACAAATTATTGAGCTTTACTAACACAATGGATTAATTCACATGAACCCAATCACTAGTTGCACCAAAATTAAAACAAAGAATCCTAACGGTTCTAAGCATTAATCTTAAATGGACAAACCTAACAGTTTAATGCTTAACAAGCAAAGAGTATAAAATCAAAATCTGAATATATGATTGATATATGTGTCAAGGGTGATTAAAATGATGAAAATCGACCCCTATTTATAGTCATAAGTATGGCTTCAAGGATACAAAGAAGATAGAGATTTGGTAATTCCTGTCAGAAATTGGAATGACTTATAGCAGTTTTAAGAAGGTAAAACCATATCTAACTAAAATACCGATTATAAATATAAATGATGACCAAATTCATCCAAGTCAATCAATCCAAATATTGGCTGAATTTTTAAATAAATTTGCCTTATCTAAACTTACCAAATATAATCCAATCAGAATTAAAACTCCTAAATTACAATATTTCGAAATTAACTCAAAATAGGAGCACACTTCCTAACTAAAAAGCCAATGGGAAGAGTATAGTGATAAACTCTTAAAAATACTAAACTAAGAAAGCTGTAAATAACTGATATGTTGATCTCGGATCATGTATTATCTTATTGATTGAATCTATTATAAGTGGAGAGCCTTTATGCCCACATATGTGTCCCCAAATGACCTCAAGAAATAACTATTCACAAAACGTCGAGAGAGTTATCGGAAAGACCCCGAATGTGGTTTCGGTATTTAACAAGCCGGTTCTCCGTGATTCGCAACCCATCCCGATATTCGAATATCGAAACATTGGGTAATATTATGATAGCTTATATAATATTCCACAACATGATAGTTGAATATGAATGAAATACTTATGGCTGTCATGTTGGACCGATTGATAATGAACTACTCGACAACTCTCCTTTGCATTATAACGCAAATTTTAGAGGCACTTGGAGGGAAGTACTTGGAGGAGTTAAACATGACCAATTAAGAAGCGACCTCACAAAACATCTTTATAAGTATGAACAATGTCAAAATTAGAATATCGATATGGTTTCGCCATCCATATTTTGTAGTTTTTTTATTTACAGTTTGTTTTTATGTTTGTAACAATTGGTCAGAATAGATCAATATTTTTTTTGATTTGTAATAATTCTCCATACTAGATCAATATTTTTTTATTTAAGTATTTTTTGTAATTTTTCTAGTCGTAATAATTGTGCGTTGCAAATGTAATATTTTTTGCATTGAGTTTTTTTTACTAAATTTTTCTTATTAATTAATTTTAATTCACAAATATTAGATTTAAAAATAATAAAGGTACATTTTAAAAATTGAAACGTATTATTAAATTGAACATTTTAATTTTTATTGGGTGGAAAAATTTATATAAATTAAATATAAAAATAAAATTAATAAGTAAGATAGAGAAAATCAAGTGGTGTCCATGAATAGTAGAGGAAGTGGTTTCTACCATTGTCAAAGAAAAAATGAAGTGGTTTTTAGATAGTGGCTTTTGTTGAGATGGAACAGAGAGATTGAGAGTAACATTATATTTAAATGGAAGAAACCCAAAAGTGATTTGTTTTTTCCATTGCACATGCTTTCATAAGCACTTTCTCATCAAATTCACAACTCGAAACAAACAGCAGAGAGCAAACCATATTCACAACCATGATAGATGAGAATTTCATAAACCTGGGCAATAAAATCTCCAATCTCAGGGACAGGTGACTAAGTATTTTGTTCATTTAATTATGGAGGAATAAAATATTTCTAATTAGAGGCAAACAAAAACAAAGATATTTCACAACCAAACACATTTAAAACTTATGCGTCTGAGACATTGTCGATCCTCCAACGTCGATTTGCAAGAACAAGCCTTTGGGAGGTATCGAGAGAATAATTCTTCGATGCTTAAGTTAGCAAGTGTCTATGATGATAAGTAGTTGATTTTCAATGACCAAGAGGTTGGACATGCCTATGTATTTATGGCATGGAAATCCTGTGAGATCTCTGCTATTGTCCAGGGTTAGGATTCCCCTTCTTTATAGAGCAAATAGTAGTGTTCGACTGTGATTAGGATGCTAATCATAGTTTCCATGTTGGAGTATATAGAGAATATATTATCAGTTTGGACCTAGCCTGACCATCAATGGGATGGTGATCGATGATCAACCTGGAATTGGACCTAGGTATCAACAATAGCCCACAAAGAGGAAAACGAGCCCTCAAAAAAATTCTTTGATAACGGTGTTTAGATTTCTCGACCTTTTGATCATCGGACCTTAAAATTTGAGTGGACATGTGTTAGAAGAAGTTACCGAATCGAGTGTCAGGTGTATAATTCTTTAAAAGGATAGGGGAAAATGATTCCCCCACATTTTAACATCTCACTGAGTTCCCGATTGGCCTTTAATAATTGCAATTTTGAAAATTGCTCCATTACTCCATAACTCCCCATTTCTTATCGTTCTAACTTTGTTTCTGCAGGTATTTCAAGAAATATTTGACTCTGAAAGGCACTTTCATTCTCACTTTCGCTCCGGCTTTTATCCCTCAAACAAATATGAGTAAGTCTTTTCATATTCCTTGTGTTTTAACCTTAATTTATAGCCAAACATATCAAAGTCACCACTGTCTAGAGAGGATAGCGATATTCTAGCCACCCCTTCATTCATATATAGAGGCGGTGATGAACACGAAGAGGTATTTGATTGTTTAGATGAAGACGAGCTTGAAGAAGAGGTTTCTGAGTTGGAGTGGCGCCCTCGACCAGTGTCTCCCATTATTATCCGCAAGGATTATTTTTTTACCCTTCAAATTATAGCTCACAACTAGCCGGTGGGGCTTTAGTAACAGAAGCCCTTGAAGATCCTCCCAAGGGGCTCCAGGGCAATTCAAAGAACAAGTCTTGCCATACGGAGAAGGTTTTTCAAAGCCAGGTCTTCGAAGAAAGTACTTGGCCAAAAGGGAGGTCATTCATGATGACAAACTTATTCGTTATGATAAATGAGGGGAACCATACATCTTGTTCTTCCTAAAATTTGAGGAAGGGGTCGGGGATGGGGATGGGTCTGGAGTCGTGCCTCGAGAGCCCTATTGGGTTTCTCGAGACATAAAGGCCCTTGTCAACACCCTACCATTACTGGTGCCATACGAGACCATGTTAACGAAAATAGAGGGTGACGAGAGGCCAACTAACTTTCCTGTTGGGAATTCGGCTATATACAGACGACACTTGTTGTTTGGTTGTGTTCCCGTTCCCACCTCTGTTTTCGAAGCTTCTCGAGCACTTCAATGCTAAACTAGCTCAACTCCACATGAACGTGGTTTTCCTAATCATAGGTTTCATGACTAAGGTGCCTCAAGCTCGACATTTATCCCAGCTACGAGTTGTTTCAATCTCTGTACTGTTTGTCGAGAAGCAACCGAGTAAGAAATAATGAGTGTGACCACATATCACATTTAGTGTTTGGAATAAGCGCACGAGGCCCTTAGATATCCTAGCAAACACATCAAGGTGGAGGAAGATGCGTCTGAATTTTGACAGCTTGGTGTACGAGGTTCCTTTATGGAACCCTCTTTTAGAGCCCAGGACTCCAAGGAGTTCGAGGTTTCTGCGAAGTGTGTTACCCATATGGAAAATATTACTTAGAGATCCATGAAGATTAACCAGTACAGTTCTCACTCTAGTGGTTACGCATGACCAGGCAAAGTTTACACCAAGTGGGTGTTCAAGAATCTATCAGGGGTTGATGATAGAAAGTTGGCCAAGTCCTCAAGGATCAGAAACATAGATGGCCGCAAAATATGATTGCCATCACGTTGAGGAGTGACAAAGAGGATGATCGAGTCCTCAAGCAAGAGGATGATAAAGTCCTCTATAGAAATCACACACGAGCCCAAATAGAGAAAAGGAACAAGCAGAAGGCCTAACACATAAGCCCAGTGAGATTCCATAAAAAAACCAATTGGTAATAGGAGGAGTAACACACCAAGACTATATGTGAGACATCTAGTCTCTCCACTTTCAATATGGGATACTTTAACATGCTCCCGAAAGTGCAACCGGTGGGCCCCGAGCATTTGTACTTGAACGAACCAAACAATCAATCAAATAAGCAAACTAAACCAACCCAGAGGTGCCCCTTCAATCACCTAGATAGAACCAGCTTTGATACCATATATAAATCTAACACAAGCCTAAATAGGGAAAAAGGACGTGAAGAAGACCCAACACATAACACATAAGACCAGTGGGGTTCCATCCTAAAAAAAATCAGTAATATGATGAGTAACCCACCAAGATTATATGTGAGACATCTAGCCTCTCCACTTTAAATATGGGTTACATTAACAACTTCAAGAATAGCAAAGTTTAAACCGAGGAGAAAATTTTGGTCAAGAGCAGGGCCAGTGATGATTTGGAGATTTTGCAAGGGGAAGCCAAACCCTAAGTATCTCCAATAGCGCCCGCTAATACCAATCTTAATAGGTCACCCCTCCACCGCCATTTTCGGTGGCATCGAGAGCAATAAGGAATAAGGAAGTGGACAGCGAGGACCTCATTGAAGTCTTCTGATGATGCGAGGTGATCATTCCCTGGCTCGATGCCATGGCTCAAATTTATAGATATTCCAGGTTTTTAAGAGAAGATTGTACCAAAAAATAACAAAAACCCTTAAAAAGTGGGGAAATTGAAAATAGGCGGTCACGTATCTACTTTACGCCATAAGAGATTACCTAAGAAGTGTGGTGACTCTGGTATGTTTTCTATCCCCATTACGCTAGGAGATACCTTAGTAAAGGAAGGCCTGATTGTGAATTAGTTGGGCACTTTGATTAACGCCACCCCATTTTCACTTTTCAAGAGTCAAAATTTAGGGGAACTACAAGATACTTGAGCCATTATCGAATTGGTCAACCATTCCCAAACTAGTCCTAAGGGGGTAGTGAAAGATGTCTTGGTTAGGGTAGAAAAACTTGTGTTCCTGACCGATTTATTTGTTCTTGACATGCCGCATGATGGAGATGCACCCCTAATCCTATTAGAAAGATTGTTTCTTAAAATGGCAAGAACAAATATCGATGCGCACAATGGTACTTTAACTCTAGATGATGATGAGGAAAAGATGGGATTTGAAATTTACAAGCCAAAACAGGCTTCTATTTCATATATTTCTTGTTATGAGTCTTGCATGTGAAGTGAATGAACCTAGCTTAGCATACGATTACTAAATGAGCATGTTGAATCTTGCCATGCCATTGAAATGATTGAAAGTGTTGAAAGTGCTAGTAGGGATGTTGTGCATGATGTTAGTGTATCTTTTTCTAAGGATTATTATTGTGCTATATTTATGGACACTAACATGCATCGTATGAAAAAGGAAGTGAATCGGATAATACCCCCTTCTCCTCCTCCTATTTCCAAGAAACACCCAAAAATGTCAATAATTGGGCATGTTTAGTTCTTAGCCCCAAAGGTGGAGTACCAATCTAGGACAATGTGAAGACCTCTCCATAAGAAGGTGATTGAGGGTGGAATTGCGGATGGTGATTCCGGAGACCCTAAGGCAGGGTTAAATTAATCTTAAGAAAATTTAAAAATAAGTCGTGTCGACGACAATAAATATACACTTTCTTAATTTTCTTGTTTTTGAGTAAGTTATTTTTAATTTTGTTTTGATGCGTTCTTAGAAAATTATTTTGTCAAAACCTTATTGCTAGAACAAATTTACACTAGGTTTCTGTGTCTTTGAGAGGAGAAAATGGTGATGGGCTAAAAAGGACAAAGTCTATTTGCTGGATCGTGATCAGAACAGAAGTGGGAGTTCACTGATCAGAGGGTAAACAACCATAATGAGGTTCATGAGGACATGTTGGTCGAGGGTCAGTATGATGAGGAGCAACTCACACAGAGAAAGGAGAGGCATGAGCAGAGGCGTGCAACTAGGCATGTTAGACGTCCACCCAGCGAGGATAGAGTGATTGTGTTTCCCGTTTCTTTCCCTTGAACACTTTGGATAGTATGGTTGATACGTTCAGGGCAACACATCCATTAAGTGTGAGGGAGGGAATGGATAATACTTTTGATTGTTTTGCTGACATTTCATGTCTTTGTTTGGTTTTTAGGTGATTAATCACCTATTGATGTTTATTTTGATGGGTTGGTTTCAGTTCCTTATGACTTCTTGTTTTGAACTCTTTTGTTTGTAATACGAAGCTTCTTAGGGAACGTCTTATCTTGAAAAAAAATGAAAAAAGAACACGCTAAGTTGAAAATCTGACAAATTAGATAAAATTAGGGTGCCCAGATAGGTCAAAAACCCGAAAAGGAAACCTATGGAAAAAAAAGAGGTCTATAGGTGTAGAAAAATGTGAGGTACGAGGATTTAAAAAAAGAGGGGTTAGGATGAAAACCCGAGAGAGCTATAGGTAAAATGAGAGAAATTGAAATATGTGAAGGTTTTCTCTTTTTTCCCCTATTTGTGGGGCTTCCGGGTAGAGTAAGTTATCTTCTTATTTTTCTTTGAATTTATATAGTACCTCACTCTATGGCATGATTTGTTTATTTGATGAATTAGAATTCCTTAGGTCCGGATATGAGGGTTGGTAAGACTTTATGTTTTTGGGTTAGGGTAGTTCTAGGAATAATAGTGTTGATTGGTTTGGGAAATAAAGCTTAGGAAACTACCTTAGGGCTTTATTCATTCTTAGTTGGAGATGAGTAAGGGTCTAAGTGTGGGGAATTTGATAAGACGTAGATTTGCTATTTCCTTAACACAATAAATGCCCCCCTTTTAGATTTTTTTCGTTGGTGTATAGCTAGATTATTAGGTGTTTTACCAAATAAGGGGTTAGAATGACCTTGTGTGGTTATTCACCCGTATTTTGTAAGTATTTAATGTCTAGCGTGTTATGCCTCTATGAATTGGTCAAATTATATGTGTTTTGTGTGCTTGATTGAAGACAGTCATTAGAGAAGGAAATTCGCAAGAATGACAACAGATAGAAGGCCATATGTGAGGGTGGTAGTATATTGAAGGCCAATTTATAATGTGGTAGAAGAGTACTCTGGTTAGCAAAAAGAGGAGATGAAATGACCAAGTTTTGAAGCAAGAAGTGAAACAAGCTCATATGGAACATATTATGTTGTAGGGAACAACCTTTGCTAATTAGAAGTTACCTCAAAGCTTGGAGATGTCCCAGGAAATGGACCGTGTAATTTTACACAATATGTGCACTTTGAAAGCTAAAACGGACCAAGGTAAGGTCTCAGGAAATGGACCGTATAATTTACACGGTTCGAGCACTCAGAGCGTTCATCAAGGTTCAAGACTAAGACATAGGAAATAGACCGTGTAAATCTACACAGTTAGTGCCAGACACTTGGACACGGTTTGTGCCAGCATTTTTGTCTATCCCCTACCACCTATAGAAGCACCTCTTTATCCTTTGACAAAGGAGATGGATTTTCTGGGTTTCCATTGTACTTTTCTCTTCTCTCATCATTTATTTCATCATGTTTAGATTCATAAATCCAATCTTTTTATGGGTTATTGTAGATTAGATTAGATTAGTACTTGGGAGCACATGCTAATTATGTTTAGTGTTTGTTTGTGAGATAATTAATTGAAACATATCTATTTCTTTATTTTCATTAGTACTTGTGTTTTATAGCTTATTACTATGCATGATTAAGGTTAGGTCTTACAACTAATTGAGATTATTGTATGATTTAATGCTAGGCTCGGGGTTAAACCCAAGATGATTTCTTTTTTCTGGTTTGTTCATAGGTCAATGTGAAGGTTTTATTTAGTAGTGACAACCATGCGTGGTTGTTAATTATTTTATTATATTAAGCTTGAATGTGTAATAGGTTGTGCTATGGACGATACATGAGTTATAAGCGATTGGATCAGCAATCTTATCATTATTTTGGGGTCATAGGCCGGATAATCCCGACTTATATATCTCATGATTTTAGCAACTAGGTGGATGATTTCCTAGGGGTAATAGATAAGGTACTATATTTTAAGTTGTAAATGTTGCACTTTAAAATGGGTATTCACGATGGGTACGTCCGGTTAAGTTATGCTACTCATGCACTTAATTTATTGCATGGTTTTGAGTCTATTAACCCCGGGAGTAAGGGATAGTGGTGGTAGTGTAAAGCACACTTCTAGTTATATCCAAAGGAGGTGAGAGATTTAGGAGGGGACAGAATCGGGTAGTGACAGTACAGTGGGAATTCCCGGTGAATCAATATATCCACATTGTGTAATAAAGCATAGATAAGGAATTATGTGTAATATGTGAATAGGATTCAAGGATAAAATTCTAACACTTAAAACATGTGATGAAAATTCCCCCAAGGCTTCTAATTATTATACTTTTACTTAGAATAGCATGATAGTTTACTTCTTATTCCCTATACTTATAGTGGTTACATCATTACACAAACAAACCAACCATGCCCCCTCCCCCTCCCTCTTAGGCTTCTTATCATATTTAGACTTACAATTAGAATTGCATGCTAGTCTACTTGTTATTTTTATACTTGCAGTCATTAAATTTTACTCAAAGAATCCCCCCCTTCTTGGTGACCAACACACATATACGTGGTGAACCTTGTGTGGTTACTACGCGATACTATCCTTTGAACCTTTTTCCCCTGAGAACGGTATTTGAATTACCATTAGCTACTTTCTAGTAGTTAATAGTAATAGGGTAGTAACTTACGAATACTTATTTGATTTTAGCGCCCCAATTTTCAATGACACCGGTTACTCGTCAGTGGGTATTTTGTACCCAAAAAAATCCTGATGGTTCGGTCAAGAGATCTAAAGAAAGTCTAGTAGTTCATGGTAATCGCAGATTAAGGGGGACTAACTTTATCGAGACCTTTGCTCTAGTTGCTAAGATGAGTTCGGTTCATATTTTTGTTTCACCTTCTATGATAAAATGTTGGGAAATTCACCAGATAGATATTCACACTGCAATTATGCATGCATGGCAACCTTGAGATGAGGTGTATATGCGTCCTTCTCCTGGATATCTAGTTTCTACTCTTGATTGTAAGCTTCAGAAGTATTTATATGGTCTTTGTTAGGCTCCTCTAAATTGGTTTAATAAGCTGACTGTTGCTCTAAACATTTTGGTTTTGTGCATGGTAAGGAAGACTACTACTTATTCTCTTACACTCAAAATTTGAATTCCTTACATGTGCTTGTTTATGTTGATGATTTGATTATTTATAGTGCTTCTTCTGCTCTATTTAGTAAATTCAATTCCTACTTCAGTTTTTGTTTCCATATGAAGGAACTTGGTCAGTTTAAAGTATTTTCTTGGAATTGATATAGCTCACACTCCATTTTGGATGTTTCTTTCTCAGCGAAATATGCCTTTGATTTTTTTTCTGTTATTCTGGTTTGTTAGCGGTCAAACCAGTAGATTTATCGATAAAGCAGCAGCATGATCTAGCTCGCATTCATTTTGATGATTTGGCTCGTTGTTGACGCTTGGTTGGGTGCTTGACCTATCTCATTATTACTCGTCTGGAACTCGGTTATTCTAATCATATTCTTGCTCAATTTATACAAATTGTGCATGGCACAATGGCTGGTTGCCTTACTCGTTCGTCATTATTTGGAAAGTCATCCAGTTCAGGGTCTTTTTTTATCTGTTAAAAGTTCGCTGCAGTTAACATCTTACTGTGATTCGGATTGGGTTGTGTGTCCTATCATACGTCGCTCTTTATCAAAATATTTTATAATACTTGAAGAATCGCTTGTTTCTTGGAAAACAAAGCAGCATCCTACAGTCTCTCATTCATCAGGTGAAGCGGTATACAGGGCTATGGCTATTGTATGTTGTGAATTAATTTGGCTCAAGTCTCTCCTTCATTCGCTTGGTGTTAGCCACCTCCCCTATGCACCTTTTTGTGATAGTCAGGCGCTTGTTCACATAACCTGTTTCCATGAGAGTATGACACATATTGAGATTGACTTTATTTTGTTAGGAAAATCTTATTCGGTTTGACGAGGTGGTCAATCTATATTGACACTTCTAGTCAACCATCTGCTATTTTCACTAAAGCTCTTAATCGGCAGCAGTTTCAAATTTTTTTTGGCAAGATGGACATTCTCGATCTTCATGCTCCACCTTGAAGAGGAGTATTAGGACATTTTGTAATATTATGTTTGTTATAAGAATATTTTTCCATTTGGGCTTCTGTAAAGTGTCCAATATATTATAAACATTCGGTTATGAATACAATCAACCATTCATATATTACACTGGCATGAAAATCATTGAAACCCGTTGTTTTGGCAAATCTAAGACCTCAAATATAGAATCCAATGACGCATCACAACTGTGAAGAGTTCCACATTGGTGAAAGACAAACTACTCCTCCCGTCCTATGAGTAATAGCCTATTTAACTTTTCGCGATTTTTAGTGATCATGTTTGACCGTCGACATCTCTAACTACATATAACAATTTTACAAAAATTGATATTTAAAATATATATATATATATTGTGATAAATCTAATGGTATCTCACAATATCATATATATGTTAATTTATATTTAGGTAATTGTTTACTAATTTTTACTTTTGAAAAGAAAATAGACCGAAATTCGC
The DNA here is from genome assembly GCA_032355405.1 of Rubia balearica. Taxonomy (NCBI): domain Eukaryota; kingdom Viridiplantae; phylum Streptophyta; class Magnoliopsida; order Gentianales; family Rubiaceae; genus Rubia; species Rubia balearica. The sequence goes on from JAULKJ010000008.1 coordinate 4,299,693, forward strand.
GGGACAGCAAGTATAACCTGATATTTAAAATCACATATCACATTTATCCATTAAAGTTATCGGAATTCATGGTTTTAACATGTCATTAGAGCTCAAGATTGGCCTTATTGGTCTTATAATCCTATAGTTCGGCATGTTTGGCCCATGACCCCCTTCTGTCCACATTTACACATCCAATTAGGATGATCATGGATCGGTTCTAATAAGACCCAGACCCGATTCTAAAAAAAATTAGTTAGACCCATACCCGATGGGTCTAAACGGGTCTTAAATGGGCCTAACTTTTTTTAAAAAAAATTCTTCACTAAATTAAATATGTATTATTTTAAATACAAATATTTCAAGTTCAATATGGATATAAATTAATTTTTCAAGAAAACGATATACAATACACATTATTTATTTAATTAAAAATAAAAACACAAAGAGAATGTGAAAGTAATTTAAAAATTAGGATAAATAGTATGTATAGTTAAGATAATACGGGTCTACGGGTCGGGTCTGGATCTTAATATTTTAGACCCGGACCAAGATTCATTTTAAAAAATTTAGATCCATACGTGAACCTGAACCCGAACCCGAACCCGAACCCGATGGATCTAATTTTTTTGAACCCATACCCGACCCAACGGTACTGGGTCGGGTCCTAGACATCATCCCTACTTGTAACAGAAAATCTGGTTAAACCGTCCAAAACGTCCTAGGGTTTAAGCAAAGAGAAGGAAATGGGAGGAAAAGGACGCCGGAGAAGAGAGAAGAACTACCAGGCGGCCCATGGCGGAGCCCACGTCGGACTCCCCCCTCCGCCGGACCGATCCATCCTCGACGCCGTACCCGCCAAACTCCGCAAAATCATGTCCTATACTGGCTCAGGCACGTTTATTTTCAATTCCACTCCAAACGTTTAATTTTACCTTATCTTCATGGTTTTAATCTGGGTTGCTGTTTGCAGAAATTGGGAAGCCAGCAAGTAGAGGTGTAGATAAGAAAGTAGGGGATAGGAGCAGAGCTACTGAGAAGGTGATTTATGAATGCAAAGTTTTTGTTGTTTCTGTGTGTTTGTTTTAGGACTTGCTGGAATAATGTGAACCATTTGAATGTGCTATTGAATTTCATGGATTCTTGCACAACTCTGTTTCTAGTATTGCTTGAAATCACAGTGTAAAGCCAGTTCTTCATTCTATGAGTCTAGCAAGTTAAAATATATCTAAACATCACTACATAAGTAAAATTTTAGGCTAAATGTTAGCTTATTTTACCCAAATGAATGGTAACGCCGAACCTAATTTTGAAAGTTGCAATTGGGAGATCTTCAAGCTCATTTGTCTTTTCTCTTTTCCATGGCCCCGGTGAAGATCAATTTCGGCTTTTTAATTTTGTTTTTGTTTGTTAGACTTATCTCCTGATTCCTCAAAAGATGCCTACTTTCCATGCCTATCGGAAATATATGCTGTTTTAGTTGTTGCTGATGTAGAGATGGTCCTTTTGACGTGCAGAGGATTCATTCAGAGGATAAAGTTAGGTCTGAAATTACCGTCATTGGAGAAGATGGTGAAAACCAAACATCTGAGTATCTCAATGATGAAGAGGAGGATACTCAGAATCAGAGCACCATGGGTGAGAAGAAGAAGAAAAAGAGGAAAAGGAAGCTTGTCAGTGATCTTAGGTTTGAACAATTAGATCTACTGACTGGAACCAGTTCCAAGAGGAAAGAACGTAGGAAACAGTAAGTATCTCCTAGTCTCCTCCTATGTTAAACATTCTCAACGCATGATTCCAGTCAAAACTATGCTAAAAGACATCCTTTCTGAGTGGTTCTAGATAAAGTTCATATATGACTATTAGACAGTACAATTCTTTTTTGTATTGTTGTGTGGTATAATTATCAGGCAAAGTGATGAGGTCTTAATATTTGCAGGCGCTCAGAAGAAAGGAAAAAGAAGCGCAAAAATACCAGCCAAGACGAGAATGTAGGCTTCCAGGCTCAGGACAAAGTGAAATTTGGAGAAGTAGTTGAAGCTCCGCCAAAGCTTTCAGTTCCTAAGGTATGACAAGCTATTAATGCATTTTAATCTGATATTCTTTCTAGTCTTGTTCAATTAAGTCGAGGCTTATTAATATATACAGAGAAAGCTTCCATTTAATGTACTAAACAGATTGCTGATGTTTTGTTCTATGATATAAGGCATTCAAAACGACCACCAAGGATGCATCACAAGAAAGACTGCGCTTACAGGCCATCGAAGCCTACAGGGAACGTAAAGGATGGACATCAAGGCTAGGTGTTCAACTTCCCCTAAGTGCAACTTTGTCAGAAGACCTTCAACTCTCGTAGTCAAGGCTAGATGAATCATATCTCAGCGTTTTTTCATTTCCATATAGCTTAGTTTTTTGGTCACCCGGTAAAGAATGGTTACCAGTTTTGTTTGAGTAGTGGCAATGGTGACTCTGTCGGTACGAGTAGGAGCCATTGAAAATATTGTTTCATCATAGCTGAATGCTGGCCAATGGGCAAAAGGGTAAAAGGGCTGGTTTAAACATGTGCCATATTGTCTGAACAGATGTTTCTTGTATTCTCGGCACTATATCTTACCATCTAAGAGAACAAGCTCAGGACTCTTGAATGTACAAGTTTGAAAGTTACAGATCTTCTACAAATTGTAGCATAAAGCCTACATTTTGTTTGTACAGAATTACTAGTATGTCTTTCATCCCAATGTGGCGACCCGAGACCTGTGGAATGCACGGATAGGAAGTCCACCATCGATGTGAAGGTTAATCATTGTCCTGTAATTCACAGGTTTCTGTGGATCACTCAGTTTGAAAACAAAGAATCTCAGTAGAACTGCTGCGAAGATCTTCATTTGTCTGTAGGCAAATTCCTTCCCCAAACAGATTCGTGGCCCCGCCTGTCCATGAACAAGCAAGTTAGATTCTTCAACCAAGCTTTTCTTGCATTTAGTTTAAATGAATACAAAATGCTTTAGAATGAAGCAGAAAATCACAGAACACACGCATTCTTCAGTACCGACATGCTAAAAGCCTAAAACCTAAGTTGTTACGAAAGAATGACAAAAAGCTTATACTATGAGTTGTATCATAAGGCTAACCTGAAAGGCAGTAAATTTGAATGGGCTCTCTGGCCGGAAGCAACCATTTTCATCGAGCCATCTTTCTGGTATAAACTCTTCAGCATCGTCGCCCCAGATGAACTTCATTCTTCCCATTGCATAAGGTTGGTAAGACACCATGTCACCTTTCTTTACAGAAAAACCATCCGGCAGTGTGTCATCTGATGACAAACATATTTTCGCATCCTGTAGTCACAAACATATAATCGAGTCACTGTTTTGAAGACTTTTAAAAGATCATTTTGCAGATAATTTTCAGAGGAAATATCTTAACATTGTTAACTTATCTTACCACTGGAACTGAAGGATAAAGTCTGAGAGTCTCAGTTAATGCAGCATGAAGATAGTACATCTTTTCCAGGGATTCATCGTTCAATCGAGCAGAAAATAAAGCGATGTCTGTTATCTCTCCCTCGCCGGTCAAACCTTTGATTTCTTGTGCAATCTTCTCCTGCACATTCGGGTGCTCACAAAGCAAATAGAAAAAACCAGGAGAGTGCAGCAGCTGTTGTGTCTTTTCAAGCAATGACGAAGTTCAATATGATATCTCGCAAGTACTTGGAAACAGTGTCAGTCACTTGCAATAACCTCGACAAGATGTCATCCTTTTTCCACTGCAAGAGGCAACCGATTCATATCACAGATTCGAAAGTGGTAGCCACATAAAACATGATCTGATTCGGATGGTTTTACTTACAGAAGAATGATCTGCTGATATGTTCCTCTGCATTTGCTCAGCCTTGGTTCGGATCAACTTATACACAAAGTCATCAATCACTTTGACGCTTTCCTTCAACTTGGCTTCATTTCCTACATTAAGGGCTTTCTTGATCTTCCACAGGATATCAACATACCGTCTGAGAGTCAGAGCGCTTGCATCATCAAATGCACAGCTGAACTTCGCGCCTTCTTCATTTGAACCACACATGCTATCGAGTTCGACCCCAAATGCAACTCTGAATATCGAATCCAGTGTTGACTTCATGAACAGATCCTGAATGTCAACAGTTTGTTTGGAATCTGCAGCTTCGGATAATATGTTGGCAAGTTTTGCTGCATTTTTTCGGAATATGGCACTGCTGAAATCCCTTAATACCCTCGTGGAGAACTCGAAGCTCGCTGTTTTCCTCTGCTCCCTCCATTTTTCACCATCAACCGTAAAGATGCCATCCCCTAATAGACCACTCAACAGTGTATGGTTGTATGATCCCTGCATATATGAGCCAAAAATTTGTTCGAGTAAAATTCCCGCTCCAACATTTGGGGTATGCCTAATTTGCCAGGTATGCCATTACGGCTTTTCTTACTGCTACAAGAGATCTGACAGGTACATTGGAGTTTTCTATTTCCGTTTTTACAATTCTACACAAACAAGTGACTCCAAATCAAGGGATAATTTGGCTTATGGCTACGGCAACAAGGAATCAATACTATGCAAATACATTGTGGTAAACTAACTATTGCGGTATTAAAAATCCCGGAATGAACCTGAAAATTTTCAACCAATCTCCCTTAGGAGGTGTTAATTGTAATTCTGATCTACAATGATAACATTAATCTTGATTCCCTAATCCAATTTCCACTAATCAACCAAATGCCCCCTAAATAACCATATTTCAGTCTTTCGCAAAGAAGATTTAAATACATAAAATGCATTCCCCCAAAAGCTACACCATTATTTGTAAAATGTTTCAAATTGCACTATCCCTTCTTTTGATCACTTCAAATCATTTAAATTACAGACGTTTAAGATTGAACACAGTAAGACCGAGAAATTAGCTACAGTATAAAAAGTTGGATCTTTCCCAACAAGTAAATATCAGAACATATGGAAAACAACATCATCAGAACTAGACCAAGGTTAATCAGAGTGAAAAATACCTTGCCGTAGTTGTCGAAGTTGGTCTTCAGGATGTACTCCACATTAGCCGGGTCGGAAGTATAAACCTCGGTCCGAAAAGGGCCGATCAATCTGTACGTCTTGTGCTTCCGGGCAAGCGCAGTCATGTAATCATGCAACCTGTGGAAGTTCATCAGCTGGTTTATTACCGTCCCGCCGATTGGATGGTATTTCTTCTTCTTCTTCCTCCTGTCGCCACCATTGTTTTCTGCAATTCCGAGCTTGGTTGCACCAATGGCCAAAAGGGTTATTCCGACACACAGAGAAGCTGCCGCTACCGCTAGAGTTGCTGGGTTTCGGAGAAGACTGAAAAATGCTTCCATTTTTGGTCGATTTGTTGAGCTGGAGTTTTGCAGAAGTGTTTTGAATCTTCGTCCAAATCGGCAAATCCAAATGGAAGATATATATAAGTCCATAAAGTTTTGTATTTCGCTCTTACTTTTTTTTTTTTTTTAACATTATTCTTCATAAAAGTTTAATTACATATATCAATAAATATATGAACAATACTATCATCGTATATGATATTGTTCAATTCGTCGTAACATGTAGTTTATAAATATAAACTTTTTATTTGTCGTCATACGTCGGTAAAGATATTAACAGTCAAACATGTTTTTTGAACAACGTGATATTTCTCTCTTCGCAGAAACAACTGGGATGGAGGGAGTAGTAGGCTATAAATTTATATGCGGTCGAAAAATTCATTCATCACTTAATTTTGAGCTTTTTCTGTGTAAAAATTAAATAAAAATTGAACACGTTATGACACATGATTCAGTCCACAACTTAACATATAAAATTTCTTAGCCTATAAAATTTTATGATCAACAGGTCAATCAAATAAATAATACTCCCTCCATCCCACTCTAAATTGCTTATTTACTTTTTCACGGTTTTCAATCAGCATGTTACATGTAATAATGGAGGGAGTAGTAGGCTATAAAATAATATTTAGAAAATAGATGTTAAGACAAATCTAACAATATCTCACATGATATATTTTTTATTTATATATTAATTTATATTTAGAGTCAAAGTTTACAAATTTTGACTCTCAAAAAGTAAATAAGCAATTTAGAGTGGGACGGAGGGAGTATTTAGAAATACATGCTTGTGTGGATTTAATTTAAATGATAAAATAGAATTTTGAACAATATAAAAATAGATTTTTAGTACTAAATATAATTGTAGACCAAGATTCTTGATCACCATAATCAACCCTTCTAGAACTACACTAAGGGTCATCACATTTAATTAATGACTGTAGTATTTTATTTAGTTTGACCATGATTCTTGGGGGGATGTTAAAACCACCCTATGGGTGAGAACCTTCT
>JAULKJ010000008.1:4309478-4325160 GCA_032355405.1 Rubia balearica
GTTTTAACTCGACCCGTTTTGATCCGACCTATTTTTACCCATCATAAAATGGGTCAAAACGTGTTATACATATATTTTTTTATTACCCATTTTACTCACCCCGTATTTGACCCGTCCGCCCATTTGCCACAACTATTTGTGGTATCAAATTCACGTGTCCACATCTATTATTAGTGTAACAATCCGAAAGTGATACTCCCTCCGTCCCACTTCAAATTGTACACTTACTATTTAACATTATTCTCTATTAAAATTTAGCTGCATATTTAAGTAGATATATAAGTAATAATATTATCATATTTGATATTGTTAGATTATTCATAACAAGTAATTTCTCAAAAGTATTTTTTTGCTTTCCGTTATCATACGTAGTTAGACATATTAACAGTTAAACAAGTTTTTTAATGAGTGTGAAAAAGATTCTGTGCAATTTGATTTGGGACAGAGGAAATATTATTATTTAAGATTTGCCAATGTTTAGAGCATATGCAGGAATGAAGTTCATTTTTTTAAATTATTCTGGGTTTTTTTATTAAAAAGAATGACGTGTGCGTCCTTTTCATTCATATAATAACTGTATGAGAAAAGAGCTTTTATAACTATACCTAATTCATATAAGTGTCAATATAACATTTTGATAATTGAAAGTACAAATATAAACATAAATAGTTGATGTAAGTGCAAATATGCCCAGTTTGTTAATGTTTAGTCAGAATTACATGAAAAGACACTTTTGTCCCTATGAAAATATATTTAAAATGAAAATAATTTAAAATTACAATTAAATCCCCTCTCTCTTTTCTTCTTCAATTTGGAGCTCATCTTTGTCTTCTTAGATTTGCTGCTTCGTTTTCTTCCTCGATTTGCTCAATTGGAGTGGCGTCATGGCATCGCAATGGTGGGTGTCATCGTGATGGTGGCGGAGCAGAGTGGCATCGGGCGAGGTGGTTATGGTTTTGCAATGGCATCGAGGGTGGGTAGCGTCGAGGCATCGCGATGGTGGCGGAGCAGAGTGGCTTCGGGCGGATTGGGTTAGGGTTCTGTGGTGGCGTAAGGGTTAGGTGGCGTGGGTGGAACGGAGAACGAAAAAGAACGAACAAGGTAGTCGAGGGGAATTTTCGGTGTGCAATGTTGCTGCCGGAGACCTCAATTCCGCACAACGAGCAGGTGGCGCCACCCTTTGAGAATTTGAGCAGGTGGCTTTCGGTGCTTTTTTTATGTCACGAGCAAGAGTGGTGCTGAAATTAATGGAGCAGCGGAAGAGGTAAGATGCAGTGGCACTGGTTATGGCAGAGCAATGCCGAAGGTGGCAGAACAAAAGGCGATGGCTGTGACGAGCGGCGCTAGAGGTGGCTAGACTAGGGTTAGAATATTCTTTCACAATTTTGAATTTGGCCCAAAGGACATTTTGGTCACTTCTCGTTGGTCAATGACCGAAAGTGACGAGTCAACGCCGGAATATACTCCGTAGGGTTATATTAACACTTACATTAAGTAGGGAGGGTTGTTTTTGCAGTAAAAAATTTTCTGAGAGTTATATTGGTATTTAGTCAAGTAGGTAGGGTTATATTGGTAATTGGTATATATCCCTAACTATATCTCACACACAAAAGGACGAGACTTCAACGTGGCTCACGCATATTGGAGGGAGACTTTCACGTGACTTATACAAAGAAGGATGAGTCTCTCATGTAAAGGTGTATATGCCACTTAAAGACCATATGATAATGCAATTTCAAAGATCAAAATACTGTTGATGGCCTCGGATTTTCACTTATCTCACACGGAGTGGGATATGTGAGACTTCTACGTCGCTTATACAAAGTGGGATTAGCCTCCCACGAACTTGCTCCTCTCCAACATACTACATGGAGCACTTAAAGATCATAATACTCTCTTTGTCCCAGTTTAAACTGCAATTTTACTATTTGACAAGTTAACACTGTCAAAATTTGACCACGTAATTGAATAAGTATATAAACAATAATATTATCGTATACTGATATTGTTGGATTCGTCATAACAAGCAGTTTCTAAATATTAATTTTTATTTGTTGTTATATGTAACTAAACATATTAACGGTCAAACAAGTTTCATGAAAATCATGGAAAGAAATTCTATGCAGATTAAACAGGGACGGATAGACTAATGCAACTTCAAATGAAAATAGATTCGAATGCCCATGACTGGACACAATACCTTCAACTACAATGGAAGGTAGCAAGGTCCATGTGAGTATTTTTTTTATATCTTTCAAAACAATCTTTGTGATTCAACAATGATTATTTTACAAATGAAACACCCTTTTAAACCTCATTTGATATCAACCGAAGTGCAAATGTTCCTCCGAACTTCATAGACCAATCATATTTACATACTCCTCCGTCCCTGTAAATGTGTCTTAGTTCACTATTCATTAATAAAGTTGATATTTGGATTATAAAAATGTACAGATATATAAATGTGAAAATCATCATGTGAGATATTGCTACATTCATCGTAAGACGTATTTTTTTAATATATAATTTTTATAATTTATTGTTATACATAATTTAAAATATTAAAATTATAAAATCGTGATTGAATAGCGACAAAAGTGGAAGTAAGACACAATTAGAGGGACGGTAAGATTCAATGAGCATTCAATACCCAAAACAGAAACTTGGGAGCTCTATCACATGTTGATGGCGTTTGTTCTTGGAATCGCTTGAATATGTAAACCTCCCTTGATGTGGAGTGTAAACATGGTTCTGTACGATACCTTTTGGCCCTCATCATTTAGCCTGAACCGGAAGAAATGCACGAGGGCCATCGACAGAATTTTCATCTGCCGATAAGCAAAATCTTTTCCTAAGCAAATCCGAGGTCCAGCCTGAAAATGGAGAATCACAGACAAGATAGTAAATGATAGGAAAAAAATGCCATTTTTAGCACTATTCGACGCAATTCTAGATGATTGGCTCGCGGTTAGATTGGGTTCTTTTGGCCGGCTATTAGGAATAGCCGGCCAAAGGGACCAAACTAGCCGATTAGTCTTAATTAAATGACTAGATTGGCCAGTATCAAAGAACCAAATGACACAAAACATGCAGGATAAAACATAGTAAAAGACATTTGGATGCGCACTACATGAACTTACATGAAAGGCTACGAATTTGAAGGGTGATTCAGGTTGGAATGTTCCATTTTTAAGCCATCTTTCTGGTAGGAAGTCTTCTGCGTCATCTCCCCAAATGTAAGGCATCCTCCCCATGGCATAGGACATGTAGTAAACCCCGTCTCCTTTCTTCACTTCATAACCATCTGGAAGGATGTCATCGGCATCTGCACACCTTCCATCCTATCATTCATGCACATTAAGTGATTAAAGAGTTCAGCGAGAAAAACTGCAAACTTGCAAGAGTGCTTACAATTGGAACTGCAGGGAATAGCCTTAAGGTCTCAGTCAGCGTTGCGTGAGTATAATGCATTTTCTCCATTATTTCATCTGTAATACTTGCCACGAAATCATCTATGCTAGCTCCACTCTCCTGTTTTCCAAGAACTTCGTTTATTTCCTCCGCAACCCTTTCTTGGATTATTGGGTTCTTGCACAGCATGTAGAAGAACCATGAAAGAGTGTTAGCAGTAGTATCCTTCCCTGCAATCATGAAGTTCAGAATGATGTCGCGAAGATATTGATCGTTCATGTTCTCTGGATCCTTCCGGCTCTCAACAATAAACCTCGACAGTATGTCTTCTTTGTCGTTCTTGCATTCATGACAGAAAAGGAGCAAGTCAAATTTAAGAGTCATTCAATGATCGGTACGCAAAGCTTAAGTAATGAGACGGAAGCACGAGACTTATACTGTATTGTACTGCTGCACGTCAATTTGTTCCCTTCTGGTCTTGATTAGGTCGTCTACAAAGTGATGGATAACTTTGATGTTCTTCCTGAGAGCAGCTTCAGAACCTAGGTTAAGATACCGTTTCAATTGCCAAAATGGATCAACATAGCGCCAGTATGTCAATTCATTCGAGTCATCAAAGGCCTTGATAAACTCAGTCGCTTCCTTTCCTGATCCCCGCAGGCAATTCAGATCTACCCCGAATCCAACCTTAAAGATGGAATCCAGGGTGCATCTCATCAGCAAGTCCTGAAATTTAAGGCAAGAGCTGAGAGACAACATCAAGAGCCAATATATGTTGGCAGAATGTAATCACTGTATGTTTATCTAGTCACTAATTAAAGTGCAAAGAATCTTTTTGGAGCATACTGATGTTTATACTTCAATTTGTTCGGTCAAGCATTTGAAATCATTATTGTTATAGAAACATTCCCCAATGACCAGTTCCAGAGTCCTGATCGTCCAAGTTTTTGAAAAAAAGGCATATTCTGATTCAGAGAGTTTTGAGTGTGCATCTTGGTCTCACAGTACAATAATAACAAATGTTTTACCTGTACGTCGAAAACTTGACTGGACTGGGAAAACGCGGAAACCTTTCCAATCAATTTAGCTGCATTTCTTCTAAAAACTGCACAGCTGAAATCTCTCAACACCCTTGTTGAAAACTCAAAGCTAGCTAGCTTTCTCTGCTGCTTCCATTTCTCACCGTCTACAGCAAAGATCCCATGTCCAAATAAGTCTCCAACAATTTCTTGATTATACTTCCCTTTGGAGTACCCCTGAAAGTTGGTTTTGAGTATGTGCTCGACGTTTGCAGCATCAGTTGTATACACTTCACTCTGATCCACAGAAAGCAGCCTGACCGTAGGTTGTCTTATGGCAGTTTCAGCCTGGTAATCGTAAAGTCTGTTCAAGTAATAGAGTTGATGAAACACGGTCCCAACTACTGGTGGGTATTTCTTGTTTCTGATCGATTTCCCAACGTAAACTTTTAATGCCAAAGCTGCAAAAGTTATGAAGACAACTAACAGCACTGCTGTAATTGAGGTGAAGATGGCATGGAGTATATACATGTCTGCAAAAGATTATCAAGCGAGGAATGTTTCGGCTGTCAAACTCTTATTAATATGATTTCAGTTGGGAAAAACGATGGAAACTAAACACATTTAACTGCAAAACAAGCAATGAATGAGTCAAGAGTCATAGGTTTTATCAACATACAATAGTATTAGTTGAAAAGGACTTGCCTATGTGCCTTGCTTCTTTTTTTGATGATGACAGCCTTAGTTTCTCTCTGAAATCAAATGTTTTTTGGTCTGTCTTAACCTACAAAATCTAAACAATTGATGACTATGACTATAAGTAAGAGTACCGTGCTGAACCAAGGTTGATTTCGCATTCACATCGATGCATGCTTCCGCACATTGAGCAGCATAGTAAAAGACAGAATTTAATGACAACCAACTCAGAAATAATAATAAAAAGAGAGAGAGAGAGAGAGAGAGAGAGAGAGAGAGAGAGAGTGGGTTATCTCCTAATCCTCCAATCACTTTATTTGTACTAATCAATTAAACTGTATCAAACATAAGATGTGTAAGGATGCATCTCTCAATGAACTAAATGCCACACTGCCAGTGATTTTTATGCAATCACCCCACAGTGAGAAAAATCTCCAAGAACCGCATACGAAGTCTCAATTCAACCCAATTACAGCATCACAGGCTAACCAAATAGCACAATCTCATGGATCCAAGTATAAGCATAAACATAACTTAAACGATTAGATAATTAGTTGAATGGAAACTGAAAAAGAGGAGAAGTTATGGGACTGCAATGTTAGAGATTCCTTTATACGCAAGATCACCTTTTTTCTTCTCCATTGCAGTATGTACTGCGACATTTCCTGAGACATGTGCACTGCTTGTTAGGCTTCTAAAGTAAACAGGACTTTTAATCGGTGGAATGCACAATTGCATCCAACATCAATGTGAAGATCAATTGTTATACAATTCTCAGCATTTCTTTGGCTTGTTGACTTAAAAGAAAAGAGAGTTCCAAGATACTGCAATCAAGGATCTTCATTTGGCCATTAGCATATTCTTTTACCAAACAGGTTCGTGCACCTGCTGTACATAAGCATGGAAAATTCAGTTTAGTTTATTTGATAAGCGAACTCCGCAGCTACACTATCACAAAAGATATGAATCTAAATATCTTCACAGATTGCAATTTTTGGATGTCTATATTTGACGTGAAGAAGCAGATATACAACAAAAGCATTTCGTAGTATAGACTAGAGCAAACCTGGAATTCTTGTTGGGAAGTTTCATGGCCTCAGTGGCAGGAGTTCTTGTATAATATTTCTTTAAGGAACTAACCTGGGAAGCAGTAAACTAGATAGAGTTAGCGCCACTAAACAAGTATCCCAATGTTGTAATCCACCATATCTAATATTGAATAAATAGAAATAGAGTACCAGAAGAAGTGGCTATTCTCAGCTGCCAACTCTGATGTTGATGAAATACAAGGGATGAACCCCGAGCAATCACAACTATCAAGTTCCAATTGGACTAGAAGTGCCATCCTTTAACTCGCCAAGTTCTTCTTGCATTTTCATTCCCGCGAGCAACTTTCATCTTCAAGAACAGCCTGTACGCCACCTCAACTTTCCTCGAATCCATCAGTTTATTATTCAGCTTGCTGCACACCAATCTGCTCGGGCAAAACCCTTTACTCAAGCATTCCTCCATGAACAAGACAGCATTTTCAAGCTTCCCAACGTTGCAAAATCCCCTAATGGCGTACTCATACACTTCCACATCAGAAGGATATCCACTTTCCTGCATATCATGCCACACGTTCAACAACACTTGACATTCCCCAAACTTAGAAAGCCGCTTAAGCAGCAACTTATAGGCACTCGACGATATTCTGCACCCAACTTTTCTAGCCCTCTCATAAATCATCAGCGCAGCGTGAGGAGGGCCATAGCCACACAAAGGCTCAATGAAGGAGGTGACAACCCCTGTATTTGGTATGATCCCGCGATCCAACATGTGATCAAACATTTCAAGAGCATCTGCCACTCTCCGAGCTTTCAAACAGCCAGATATCAATGTAACATAAGTAACCACATTTGGTTCAGAGCTATCACTCAGCAATTGCTCGAAAAACTTCAACCCTTCATCTATCTCACCCAAGAACACATAATTAGCAATCATGGCATTATAAACTTCAACATCAAGAGCAGTTTCAGTCTCCTCCAGCTCCCTAAACACTTTGACAGCACCATCAATCCGCCCGGCTCTCCCCAATCCTTCAATAATACAACCATACGTAATCCCATCCGGGCTTATACCATCCTCCACCATAGCCTCCAAATTCCTCTCAACCTCAACGACTCTACCAAGCCTCGACCACCCCCCAATAACAACATTGTAACTCATCCTATCGAATTCCACCTTCCCCCTCATCCTACTCATGAAAGAACACGCAGTCCCTACATAAGCTCGCCGAGTCAGGCATTTCAGTACAACGTTAAGCATCTCAGTATTGCACTCCAATCCAAAATCCCCCAACTTATCCCACATTTTGATCGCTTTAGACACCTGCCTCGCCCGGATAAAACTATCCATTACCACAGACATAGTATCACAGTTGGGGCAAATTCCCCTCTGCCTCATCTCCCCAACAATTTCCATCATATGTTTGAAGAATTTCCTCCTTCCTAAAGCTTTCACAATCAAATTATAGCTAATTACATCGTTAGGAAACCCTAACTGCAGAATTGCCCAATTGAAAAACACAACCATGGAATCAGCGCTTAAATTCCCTCTACTCACAACTCTATCAACTACATCGCGCGTGATTTCAACCCCAGCTCTATCCAGCGCATGTTCGACCGCGCTTCTTCCGCGAAGCTTCTGTAAGAACACTCCCCGGAGTTTGTCCTCCGGCGACAAAAACACGTCAACGGCGGCGGGCGCTCCCCCGAAGGTTTCCGTATCCTTCAAAGTGAGTTTTGGAGGGATGTTTGATATAGGGAAGATGTCAGCGAGTTGACTCAGTACGTGGGATTCGTCGACGGGGATGTCCGGCCTGCGGAACTCTTTATCTAGAGGCGGATCGTCCGGGGAATTTAAGGACTTTTCGCAGGTTGAAAAAGGGAGCATAATAGAGAGATTCCGGCGAGTGCACTTGTTGCGGAGGCGGCTGATTCCGGTGAGCAGCATTTCGTCGTCGGCGGCGGCGGCGGAGATACGGCTACTGCAAGTGAATTATTTGCCGGGAAATCTTCTCTCAACGTTATCACTACGGCGTCGTATCGTATGGCGGGACCAGGAATGTTCTGCAAGTGCACCCTATATGTTACGCAACTAACTTCCTATTTACTTTTCGTATTTGCTCTTATCTTGAAATTTTAAATGTCAATGTGACAAGCATCTTTTAACTTTAAACATCAATTTTGTGATATTATTAATAGTATGAAAATAGAATATAATGGTAAATTTAAGAACTTAATAAGATAAATTTATCACAAAATCTTATTTTAGACACACTAACTTTTAGATGAGATTATTTTTTAATTGATGCAACTAATAAAATGACTTAATTTTTGTTTCTATTCATTGCCACGAACTTTTAAAATAATCATGTTTTGAAAGACACTATTGGAAGAATCTCGTTGCACAATTATAAGAGGTTTAAAGTTGCGAAACTCTTGTTGCAATAAATCAAAATCAAAATTAAAATCAAATCACACTATCAGCGCACTAACTGTTAATTGATCTAAAACAAGAAATTTATGACCAAGTAATCGTCAAAATACCCTACACAAGAATTGGAGATAACAATCGGACGAAACGAACTAAGTAATAGTCAAAGCAGAAAGAATCTAAGACAACAAATTTTTTTTTGTTTGGTTTACCAAAAGTAATCCTCATCCTCCTCAAAACTAAAACACCGCTTGCATTGTTACTGCGCTTTCAATTTAACAAAACCCCTATTCTTGCTGCCAACTTCACCAAGCTCCCGACCATACCGCTTCCCCTCCGTAATGGCGAAACTTTTGGTCGCTTTTGCGTTCATAGCAATCTCACTATAACTCAGTTGATTAGTTGTGTTATTCGTCTTCGACTCCATCACCTGTAAAAAAAAATACAATCGGATTAATTAATAGTGAACTAATTTCTCATCAATGACACGTTTCATCAGTTGTATCATTACCATCATCTTGTAGTCTAACCCCATCGTCACCCACTGGTTCTTCTCAAAGCGCCGCCTCCGCACCGCCTTCTGGTCGGCCAGATTCCAAGCCCCCGACTTGCGCACGACGACTGCCTCCATTCTCTCGGCGGTTTTCTGCGCGACGGCGGCGCGTGATTTCTCCTTCTCGGCGTGTTTCTGTTCCCACTCTTCCATGAAGTTCAATATCTTGTCGATGGATTTTAATTTCTGGTTGGCTTTCGAAATCACGTACGTCCTGATAGTGGAGTTGTTAGGCAACATTGTTTTGGTTATTGATGAATGCGTTAGAATAATGAGAATAGAATGAATAAATTTTTAGGTGTACTTGTGTATTTATATGCCAACATGTTAATGTAAATATTTGGTAATTTGAGTTTGATTATATTTAACATTAGTTTGATAAAAATAGTATGAGCTATACTTCCTCTCTACCATAAATATATTCTTACTTTCCTTTTTTTAGTTTGTTTACAAATAACTTTCTATTTGTAAAAATATTTGAGCAAAGTATTGGAAAAGGCAATCTTTATAAACATATGAAAATACAGGATAGAATCAAAATTATAAATGGTAAGAGATTTTAGTTAATTGTAATATTAAAAATTTATTGTATAATGAGCAGTAGTTATAAGTTTATGACCCGATTAATGCAACCAAAAAAATTTATCTTAATTTCTTCTAATTTAGAGGTTAAATCTTAATCTTTTTGTAATTTATGAATTTTTTTTTTATAAAATCTGATTTTTATAAAGTATTGATTGCAAAAATAGTTGAGCCAAAAATCGACAGGAAGTAATTGTGTATTGAGGACTACAAGCGTTTCTGATACGTGGTAATTTTTTATTAATTAACTTACGTAATTGGTAAGACTTCTTGATCGAACTATGCTACGGGCAGTTTCAGAAATATGGTAACTACAACAATAAACCAAATCGAACTAAAAACCTGGATTTAATTGTCTAGATCGACACATAAGGATTTCCAACAACCTTATTTTCCTTACTGCATAATCAAGTTCTCTTCAAATCAGTTTAGTTCACTTCAGTTCAACATAAATTTAATTTGGTGAAATTTAACTAAATTTAGTCAAACATTACTACTTTTTAATACACTTATTTTAGTTCAGTCCAGTTCGGACCAATTCAATTCAAATCAGTTCAGATAAACTCTAAATAACATGCAAAAGTTTACTTTCAAAACAACTTTTGCCAAAAAGACTACTTTCACAACGACATGGTTCTTTACACTCACTACTGAAACAGAACAACTACACAAGAAACATTATCACGACTACCCCTCTCAACTGCTTCCCCAATCAACTTCTTCGCTGCTTCTCGCGCATCTGTCAACCCTCAGACACAGTCTGAGGCTTCCTGGGTCGACATCACCTTCCATAAACCATCGCTAGCTAGTATTAAGAACTCGGCCGCATCATCAATATCTTCCATGAAGACATCTAGCTCTGTCGTGATGTGCTCCTTCAACCTCCCGTCGCCAAATGCCCGGGTCATCGCTAGCTGCCCGTCGACGCGAGGGACATCACGGGGTTTTCGGGACACGAACCTACCTTTGCTCTCTACCAGCTCTTTCTCCTTCTCGGGCTCGTGATCGCTACGGCTTTCCCGCTCTTGCACATCACGACTCGGGAGTCGCCTACGTTGCCTACCACGAGCCTTTTCCCGTTGTCTAGTATGGCGGTTACTGCGGTGGAACCGCCTCCGTGGTTAGCTACTCAAGTCAGGATTTCATCGTCGACTCTGTGGTTAGCTACGCCGGTCCGGATTTCAACGTCGATCGTCCTGAATGCCCTCTTTACGGCGGATACCGGATCCGACCAGAAGCTACACATCAAAGAAATACACCACCCACACCTTCTGCAATTTTTAATGTGTATTTGAATTCAGTTTAGTTTTATTCAATTCAACTCATTCTAAAGTTGTTAGTAATAATAGAACGTATTGAATTTAGTTTAATTCAATTGAGCTCCTCCCGCAGTATCGATAGTAAACATATTGAGTTCAGTTGAATTGAAAAGGAAAACTATGCCTCGAGAAATAAGGCCCAACTAAGAATTGAATCTCAGCATCGACATTGTAACACCTGATCATCAAACTTTTAACTATTTTTTATACTCCAAACGAAATAATAAAAACTCTTTTCTTCTTTTCAATATTAAGTGCCTCTCAACATTTATTCTTGGTTTGAGTCTTTAACTACGCATACAAAATTTAAAAACTAATTGTTACGACGAAACCAACATCGCAACACTATTAGATACTATATGCTATAAAATACTTCATTCGTCTCAGAGAAAATATCACAATTGATTTTGGATCGATATTTTATACGAGATGAGGTGGAACTGTTGCTGGGAAATAAATGAAGGGTATTTTAGTAATGGAATACTTGACTAGTAGATTTAATTAACCTTTTGACGGATAATATAAATGTAAAATCTCATTTTCTGCCACTTTTAGTAAGATTGAATTGTATTAATTTGTGTGGAACGGACGATTGTGGCGGAGGGAGTATATGTTACCTCGAGCAATATGTTGTCTAAGAGATGATCTTTCAAGTATTCCGCGGCCTCACGACCGGAGTGGCCAACAAAAATAGCGTAAAGCCCCAAATGATGACCATCAACTCTCCTGTTCTTTGCCACAAGATGATCTTCCATCCCATGGTTCATCTTTCCTTCTACCAAATAGTACCCGTGCTCTACACCTCGGCCTCTACCCGTCTTCCCATCTTCATCTTCCTTCTCATCCTCATCTTCGCCGCCCGATCGGTTATCCACCTCTTTTCTTTTCATCAGGGGACCGTCCTCAAGTCCTGCTCGGGATACTCATGAGGATCGAGGACGCCCTGGCTCTGAAAGACACCAGCAAAAGCTAACGATATCATACTAATTTACGGACGCTCTCCATCCATCAACTTTCTAAACTAATTTTTCACCACCCGATAACTTTACTTGTGGATACATACTAATATTGTATAAAAATTGATAGTTAATAAATATATTATACTCCCTCTGTCTAGGGGAATTTGCACGGAATCTTTTTCACGATCTCCAAAATACATGTTCACTGTAAATATATGAAACTACAGACAATAACGACACATAAAAAATGATATTTAAAAAACTATGTTTCGACAAATCTAACAGTACCACATATGATTATATTATTATCTATGCATCTATTCAATTATATGGTCAAAATTTGACAACTTTGACTCTCAAATAGTAAGTGTGCAAATTTGGGTGGGACGGAGGGCATAGGTGGAACCCAAGGGGCGAGGGGGTGGCGCCACCCCTAGGATCTGGTGGCTCGGGATTTAGCCCTAAGCGCCACCAGAATTCATGGATTCCGCCCCCCTTGAAGTTGCAGTGGTCAGTTCCGCCGGTGAGCTCTGAAGAAGAAGGTCTTATTTTGTTTTTTTTATATTCTCACTATACAAAATGACGTCATTTTGCCATAAGTAAAACGACGTCGTTTTGTTAACTTGCAGGCAAAAAAAAGATGGCTGTTTTTTTTGTCACTATACAAAACGACGTTGCCATAAGTAAAACAACGGCGTTTTGTTAACTTGCAGGCGAAAAAAGATGGCCAATTGGGATCTTAAATTATCAGAAGGAGCCAACGACATACACTATAAGTTTCATATTCAAAATAGATGAAAGAACTTTCTAAATTTAAAAAAATGGAGTTGAACGTAGACGATCTTAAATTATTAGAGTTGAGTTGAGTTGAGAAGAGCTGAGGGGAGTTGAGAAGAGTTGAGGAGAGTTGAGTTGATTGGAGTTGAGATGAGTTGAATGGAATTGAGATGAGTTGAAAAAAGTTGAGCTGGATTTATTGGAGTTGAAATAAGTTAAACTGGACAGGCCTTAAGTATCAAGTTTCATTGAATGAGTGATTAGACTATCCGTTGCAGCCGATGTATATTTCATTTTGGATTAGCATTATGTATGTTTTAAGAATTAGACATTGTTTAGAACTAAAAAGTATATAGTTTGAATGAAATCCTAAATGCATGTTTAAAACTCCTAAATACATGTCATAAGGATAATATAGTAAATTAACGAGTAAAATTACCTGCACTTAGAAGTTTTATGCATGTAAATAGATTTGCCCTATTTTAAATGTAACTTCAATTTGATGTAAACAAAATTTATCGGTTGATGATTTTTTTTTGTATTTTCATCTTCAGTGGTACTGTTACAATATAGTTTTATTATAGTTTTTTTTATAATATGTAGGTAATTTATAACTGCGTAGAAATATATTGAATAGAAGAATCTTCATGTGCGATCATTTCACGAGAGAGTATGTGATGTCGTTGTTGGATTTCTCATAATAAGTAGTTTCTATATATCAATTTTTTTGTTATTATTATACATAGTTAAATATATCAACGGTAAAAAATGTTCTTCAAAATCGTAAAATGATTCTATGCAGGTTGTGCTGAGATGGAAGGAGTATGATAATATTACTCCATCTGTCTCAATTCAAGCTGCACACTTTTTGGTCAACTTTCTCATACCATGTTTCACCAACGATAACTTTATTTATGTGTAATAATGGTGTATTAAAATTTTATGTTTAGAAAATGCATCATGTAGGGAATCCAATGATATTTCACATAATGATATTTGTATCTATATGCTGGTTAAAATTTGTGGTCAAATGTGTCTTGAGAAAGTTGACCAAAAAGTGTGCAGGTTAAGGTGAGACAGAGGGAGCATATACTTTTATTTGTTGCACTAAAATAACTATAATTATGAAAACATTTTAAAATGAATCCCATCATAAAAATAATTATAATTCAATTGCAAAAGTATAGAAATAATATTTTTTTTATGAATTGTCTAACCTTAGTCAATCTGATAAAATCATTCTCTTTTCACATACACAAAGTGAAAAATACTAATATTTAAAAATTGATAGAGATTCTCAGAAAAATCAACTCCGCACTCAAAAGGCGGCCTAAAGAGAATGAGCCAATTAACCAAGATGGTTTTTAGATGGGCGGTGGGGATGTGTGTTAAGAGAATGAGTAATTAATTATTCGGGAAGATCAAACTCGAAACTCCCAATCCGGTGAAAAAATTACTGACAGAGATGGAATTTATACAGGCTTACGCGCGCTCACGAGAGGTGACGGTGGTGCAATAACAATAATAGCAGCGTATTGTGCAGAATACTCGAGAAAGAACAAACAAAGAAAATAAAGCGAAAAGATAAAACACCGAGAATTTACTTGGTTCACCAATTGGCTACATTCACGGCCGACTCAGATCGGATTGCACTAAAGAGAAAGACCAGAATACAGATTTCATACTCTATACCAATATATCTCCTCATAATTACAATAAAAGGACGAGACACTATATATAACAATCTCCACCTTAAACTCTAACGGCTTTGGGCTCATACCCAAATCTGAACAGGAGACAGAATGTCAACAACATGCCAAACAGAGGACATGCTATACCGTCGGGCCGAGAGACCGGACCCCAGGCCAGGGTACGCTCTGTCCCTGGACCCCCCGATTCGCTAATCGGGCAATAAGATCCCCGTACTAATCTGTTAAATCGGCTAACACGTATTCAACTCATACCAACAGGGGATTAACAAAAGGGTGAGGAATTTGTGTAGGCATTACTGGTCTGGTTTGTCCCATGCAAGATCAGAATAGATGCACAATTTACGGGGTTTTTTTACTGTTTACCTCTGTACTGTCATTTAATGGACTTTCCCTCTTGTCCAAATTTTATATTAACCTTATATTTTTATAATTTTGAGCCCCATAACCAGAATAATCTCCCTCCATCTCACCTCTATTTGCACAGTATTTATTATTATGATGTGCAACAAATATATTTGACCGTTAATATGTTTACCCACGTATAATAACAAAAAATAAAGAGTTGAATATAAAATTACTTGTTACGACGAATTCAACGATATCATACACTATAATATTATTGCTCATATATTTATTCAAAATATGCGGCCAAACTTTGATAGAGAATGGTATCGAAAAAAAAATAGTGCAAGTAGAGTTGAGATGGAGGGAATATAAAAATATTATTTATTTATTTATTCAAATATGTGGTCAAATTTTGACAGAAAATATTGTCAAAAAAACAAGAGTGGAACCATGTTCAAGAGTTTATCTGCACTTCAATTCTTAAGTTCAAATCAATTTGATTAAGTTCAGTTTAATTCAATTCAATGAAAAATTTAATTGATGCAGTTTTAGTTTAATTTAGTCGTATTACTAGTATTTTCCAGTAAACTTATTTTTAATTCAATTTAGATTAATTCAATTCAATTAAGACCAGACCAGCTCCAGACAACAGGGCATTCCTCCAAATAATATACTCCCTCGGTCCCACCAGTTTTGCCCTATTTTTTGGTCAAATTTCTCAGATCATGTTTGACCATAAATGGCAATTAGTATATAGACTCTAATATCATCATGTGAGATATTATTAGACTCCTATGGTTACGTAGTTTATAAATATCAAATTTTAATATAC
>JAULKJ010000008.1:4371565-4383635 GCA_032355405.1 Rubia balearica
TGAAACTATGAAAAAACACGCGAATTTTCGACACGCATATCGGTTTTCCGATACGTGATTCGACACGCGAATTTGCCTGTTTCCGACACAGATTTTGTGTCGTATCGAGCCCAGATCGGATCGACACGCGATCTGGGGGCTAAACTGCCATGTTGGAGTAACATAGGTCTATATAATACTGTATCTTCTAACACCTATTCTTGTCCTGTAGGAAATGAAAGAATTAAAAGAGTCGATTTCTGAAGGTTACGTTGGAAAAGTAAAAGAATTACAGGAATTGGTTGCGGCCAAAGAGAATGAGCTAACAAGCAATAACCGAATCTCTGCTGAGCAGAAGCATGCTCTGGATGACCTGAATGAAAGACTTGATGCATCTATGCAATCATGTGTTGAAGCTAATGAAGTGATAAGTAGGTGAGACTGTATGCACCTTTCACGAATAATCAATTTTCTTTTTTCAAACTCTTTTACATTGTACTTCCTTTTTCAGGTCCACTTACCATTCTGGAATGCCCCTTGTAAGGTTCACTTTCTGTTTTCGGGAAGGATAATAAGAAAGAATAGCAATTGGACTCAATTGCTCACTTTAGAAACCTTACATGTTTGTTTCATCAGTTAATTGTCACATGACAAAATATAGGAATAACGGGGGAAGACTTAATAGCACCACTTTCCGCATTGTTTAGTTCTTTGCCTTGATTTGTGTGATCAAAGTTCGGGTGAACCTTTGTAGTATTCTTGCTAGATTTTGTATTAAGATCATAGTTCAGTTTTCATTTGGGGGTGTTCTCTAGGGAAGCAAAATTATTTTATTGAAATAATTGTCTTTCTTATTTTTACTAATTATTGATGACAAAAAGGAGGAAAGAGTTTTACAAATGATGATGTTACCGTACACATATGCTTCAGTTCCTCAGATAAAATAGGAGTGTATTTTGAAAGTCTCTGTTGCCTATTTCAGCCAGAAGACCACTATATCAGAACTGAAAGCCTTATTATCGGAAGAGCGTGAACAGAGAAAAGAAGAAAGAGAAAAGGCTGCAACTGATCTTAAAACCTCAATTCAGAGGATTCAAGCTGAGGCACAGGGTGAATTACATCGACTTTCAGACGGTGCAGAGAAACGGGAAAAGGAGATGCAAGAAATTATTAACAAGCTTCAGGTGCTAGTCAGTATCTTTGGACTTCAATAAATGAGTGTTTTCTCATTCTGAGCAAGCATCTTGCTCTTAATTGCCATTTCAGGAATCAGAGAAAGAAAGGTGCCTGTTAGTGGAGACACTGAGATCCAAATTGGTATTCTTATTAATAATTTGATTGCGTTTCTATTATTTTGTAAGGTCTTCAATAATTTATTGCTTATTCTTTTGGTGTTCTCTATAGGAAGACACTAGGGAAAAGTTGGTTGTCTCTGACAACAAAGTTCGCCAGCTAGAAGCTCAAGTTCGTGAGGAGCAATCAACTTCTGCTACTAATAGAAAGGTTGCTCTTACCACCTCAATGCCGATTTTTGCAACGTTGTTTCATCGTGAAAGGCTAAACTTTTACCCTCTTTGTGTGTAATTTTTAGAAAATGGATGAAGTTGAGCTTGATATCAAGAGATTAAGGAAAGAACTCGAGAAGGAAAAGGTAAGTGTTAGCAATTCAAACTTTCTCTTGTTTGGATCATTGCAAACTTTGGATAATACAATCCATTAAAGCTCTCTGTATCTGTTTGAGCTAGCTGAGTTTTTTTCATGATGTTGGATAGCAGGCAGCTCGAGAAGAAGCCTGGGCAAAGGTTTCTGCTCTCGAACTCGAGATAAATGCTGCAATGCGAGATTTGGATTTTGAAAGGCGTAGATTAAAAGGTGCAAGAGAGAGGATCATGCTTCGGTGAGAATAGAAAAACTCTTGACATTATTTCCTTGTGCACCTTGTTCAAATCATGTTGTTTTGACTTTCATTTTCTGGTGTAGGGAAACTCAGCTCCGGGCATTCTATTCTACAACAGAGGAGATTCAAGGTTTATTTGCCAAACAGCAGGAACAGCTAAAGTCAATGCAGAGGACATTGGAGGACGAAGAAAACTATAAAACTACATCGGTTGAGTTTGACCTGAATCTTCCCACTGGCAACACGAAAGAGTCACTTGGGAGGGAAAAGGAAGTAAATGGTTATTACTCAGGTGCTGCTAAGGCTCTTTCCACGACAACTACCCGAAGTAATGGCAGAGACCATAATAGCTTATCGAGTGATGAAGTGAGTGTAACTGAGAAGCATGACTGCATGATGAAATATCGCAGTAATGATGATGATGATACTCAGGAGGTGGAATTCACTGGTGTGCGACGCTCTGTTGAGGGTGGATTTGGTTCTGATATCAACGGTGTCGTGGGGACAGCACCTATTCCAGAGGGGGATCTCATTGGAACGGAGAAAAATCACGAAGCTGATGGTAATGGTATCGAAACAGCTCCCATTTTTGAAGGAGACCTTGTTGCAACTGAAGCTATGCTCGAGGATGAAGTTCCTAGATCAAATGATATTGATTTAAACAAGTCTGGGGCAGTAGTTGACGACACAGTTGAGATGGAAGATGAAACAAATAGTGAATTCATGGGGCAGGATCAAATATGTTCTACGGAGAAGTTGCATTTAACTGATTCCATTAAAACTGCAGATTTGCTGGCTTCAGAGGTTCCTGGGAGCTGGGGTAATGACACTGGTCCTTCAATCCACGGGGAGAATGATTCTGAAAGAAGCAAAGATTTGTGTGATTCCATCGGCATTGTTCCCGAGACTCAAAATGTCGCATTTCTCAATCCTGTTGGTGACGAGACACATGGAGAGCCGAAGGTGCCTGATTCGAAGGAGAATAAAGAGGGAGCTGAAGGGATAGATATTTCTGACTCTGATACCGAAGGTTGTTCCAGTAAGGATGATAGTGTTCATGAAGCAAGAATTGATGCTGAATCAGATGATGAGACGATTGGCAGTGATGGAGAAAAGAAGGATCCGGTATCTGATGATGCACTGAATGAAGATGATGATACAGCTGATCAGGATTCTTACGGATGATTAGATGATATATAGAAGCAGCTGGCTGCCACTGATTCAGTGCAAATGTCCGGTTTTCCTTAGGTTTGCGACGTAGGCAGTGGCTGATCCTCGGTTCAGGTTCAGAGCGGGCGCGATTGACCTTAAAACCATGTAGCGGTTTAGTTAGGCAAAATCGACCCCCGATAGAAATTCTGGCTCCATGTACAGCAGGAAAGTAAATGGTAGATTTACATTATCATGTTGCAGTTCCCTATAGATGAAGTAGTGTACTTGCAAATGCATCATGATTAATTCTCCTTTATGAACGTAGTGTCAAAATTTTCATTTCACATCATTGTTCACTTTGTACTTGTTCACTTTTACTTGGAGCAAATTAATCAATATGAATTCATAGTTTTCTTTAGTATTTACATGATGTGCTCATTTTACATGGACATGAGTTGATGTGGCTATCCTTTAATTTATATAAAAAAAAAGTAACCAGCTGATTTTATGGTAGAATTTCATTGAAATGTATATTTGGTGGTACGAGTCTTCCTTTACATTATAGAAGGCTTGGAAGTTCCAATTTTATGAGGAGAGTTTGAAATGATCATTTTATCCTTGGATTAAAAAAAGAAAGAAGCGAAAAGGGAAAAGACAGAAATGCCCTCATGGTCATTACTTTCTTCTTCTTCAATCCCCACCCTTCTTCTTCAACCCCTTGGATCCCCACACTTTAAAACTTATATTTAAAGTGCACATTAATCTAATAAATCATAAAATACTCCTTACGTATGAACGGTAAATTAAGAACATTAATGCTAGAAATAGAATTTTACATAATGTCATAATCAATACCGTTATTGGAAGTCCTGGACAGTAATCATTACAGTTAAGGATAATTGATATGGAGCATAAGACCCAAACTCAAATTATCAAAAAAGCAAAACTTGTATCACAATCTTTAACTGAAAATCCTGCTTCATGTTCATAATCTCGTTCATTGTATCATAATCGTCCATTTATTCTTCCAAGTTTTTAGTTTGGAGTCATAAACTTGTATCACAATCTTGTCAAGATCATTGTTGAACAAAATGAATAACTTAGGAGGAAAGCTATGGTCCTTCTCCATGAAAAGAAAACCCTGCTTTCTCAGTATCACAATCTTTAACTGAACATCCTTCACAGTTCTAGATAATTAAAATTCCTATACTCTAATCACTTTATTGTAAGCTATGGAGGTCGTATTAATTTTTAGGGCTCTACATTCACTTTCTAAAACGACTTAATGAGCACATTTTGACAGTGTAATTCTTTTTCTGACCACTGCTGTAAGTTTGTAACCCAAAAGGCACACTAGGCAGATTTTGAACATTATTTACTACGCTCAATTTGAGAGCAACAAAAAAAATAGTGAGATGCATGTCCATATAATTTTTGACTAACCTAAAATGTGAGAGATGTGAATCCTATTATTGACATGGACAGTCGTACGAATAGTTTCACCAAAAAAGAATTTAGGATCCCGACTGACAAACAAAAAGAGCGAGTTGTTTCAACAAGGTGACAATGTTGAGTATGTGCACATGAGGTCCGATGTTCCATTAGAAGCAAGAAAGTGACAAAAATCATAAGAGGTGTATTCACCTCTCAAAACATACCTAAAACACCGAATGACGGTAGAATGCTGTGTCTTTATAAGTGCTCTAAAATCACGCAAGATTTCCGAAAAATCATATCTACGCTTCAGAGGATACGTCCAAGTATTACGAGTGAAATCATTAATAAAGAAAATACAATATTCCCTTTTGAAGCCAGGGGAGAGGGTCTCCACACATCAGAATGCACAAGATCAAAAGTAGGATGCGATGATGAAATACTGTTATGAAAAGGTAGGGTAATTTTCTTTTACAAATTTTACAACCACAACAATCAGAAATATGATGAGAGTTCAATTGTCCTAAATCTCCTAGAGAGGCAAAAAGTTGTAAACAAGATGCAGAAACATAACCTAAACAAGAATGCCATAAATAAAAAGGTGAGGCCCGACAACTCAAACAAAAAGATGAAAAATCCACGCTGGAAGATGCAAAAATACATTTTTAGCATACCCGATACTTAGAGAATCCCCGCCTACAACCTCTCCCAACTATCATATGAGATCGAGGATACTGGACACAACAACATGAAGTAGAAAAGGAGACAATGACACCGAATTTAACAATTGATTAACTGAACACAAATTTAGTACAAGACTAGGTATATAATAGACATCATTAAGAAACACGGGATGTGACAGCACAACCAAATGGATTTGGACTGAATTTGTCACTCATCGACCACTGCGGGACAACAAAAACACAAGAATTAAGGAGTAGTGGACTGTCTTTGTCTATCTTAGACTTGAGACACATATCTTCAGCTAGCAGCTCGTTAACCACAAAATCAGCATACCAAAGACGGGTGTGATGAAGGATCCACACCCCTCCCCCAAGCACAATCCCTCTAAATCATGGCAAATGGCCATTAGAAATTGAACCAAACACGATTCATCCTGCATAGCAATGTAAGATACAAATGCCCACAATTTAGACGATTGTGTCAATGCTAACAGATCCCACAATAAGACATGGTAGGATAAAACTTTCATATACTCATATCATTTTGTCGAAACGCATGAATATTAGTCTCTCATTAATACCGCTTGACAAAGTTGAACTATGTATTTTTTCAAAAATGATCCTAGACCTCTATTTCAGTCTTATGCCTTACCGACTGAGCACCAGTGGAATAAGTGATAATTTTTGCATTCTTAGTTTCCTAGGTGTCAAACAATTCCTTAAACTTCCAGACTCAATCTTAGGCTTGGCATGCACACCAGTGACATCACTTCACAAAGACTTTCCACGCAAAAAAAAATCTCATAACATATAACCAATGTGAGTAATTTTTACCAAAACCAATACAAAGAAACACAAACAATCTAACATTCCCAAAAACCATCGAATCCAAAAATCACAAAAAAAAAACAATTAACAATCAATCCCAAACAATCACGATTGCATATGAGATTCCCCAATTCAACCTCGAACAATCACAAACACAAAGACACTTGAGAAGCCTCAATTCGAAACATCATACAATCATAAACACAAACACATCCGAAAAATTCCAAATCATAATTATAAAAAAAAACACAAACACATTCGAAAAACCCCAAATCGGCGAACAAACAACATGGATATCCCAATGTCAATATTAGAAAACGAAATTACCTTGACGAGCAAACAAATTCAAAAATTCCTAGAAGCAAGTTCGACCAACGAAAGTTGTGGTAAAGAAAATCTTCTTCAAACAACCACCAACTCAACGAGAAAGAAGATGTTCCGATACTAATTTAAAAGTAAAAAAATTTCAAAAGAGAGGACATTACATTATGTAAAAACGTGCTTGCAAATTGTAAAGAATGAAAACATTAAAAAAATCTAAATATATAGTTTTAACCGCTTTTAGGCTCCTTCAGATAATCAACTACTTTTCATGATTTATTTATATATTTGTTAACTTCTTTTCTTTTGTGAATTTAATCATTCATAGATGATGGGAAAAAAAATCTCAGCAACAATTACATCGAAGAGGTATTTTCATCATTTCTGTAATGGTCAACGCCAGATTTTTCATATCAACGCCTGCCAATAGAGCAAAGGTTTTAAGTGCGCAATTCTTTCAAAATTTAGGAATAGATTGGTATTTTCTCATTTTACGGAGTTGGCGTTATACGGTTTTAGTCGACAGGTCCAGAATAACAAGCGTCTACAGTACTTCTGAGCCCAAGGTCCCGGATCTTTAATTTCAGCTGCAGCCCATTCCATCACCACCGCGCTGCTTTTAACAAAGTTAACTGCCAAAGTACCAATCCAACTGCCTCATGTTTCCATTAATTAATAAATAAATTCACTTCACCCCTTCTGAAAAACCAACTTTGCCCCCACTACGAGCAGAAACATAAAATTGCATGTGCTATTGTTTAACCATCTTCTTTAATCGCAGAGGGACAAGGACAACGTAATTTTCCTCCTTTGGTTCCAGATTAACTTTTACGGAATCTTTTTTACGCTCTTAAAAAGATATGTTTGACCGTAAATATGTTTAACTACGTATAATAACGGTAAATAAAAAGTCGATAGTTGAAAACTACTTATTACTACGAATTCAACAACATTACATATTATATATGATAATATTATTGTTTATATATCTATTCATATATGTGGTCAAAATTTGACAGTATTGAATATCAAATAGTAAGTGTGCAATTTAGTTTGGAACAAGCTAGGGAGTACTAACCTTTTTTAAGTTCGAAATTCGTCAAACTATTCAAACAACTCCATCAACCATGTACATACTTGATACATTTGTTAAAGAATATAATATGTTAATCTAGATGATTTCAGTATGGAGAGAAAATTTTAAGAAAAATGATACTTTCCAAACTTATGGAGCAACAGAGATCGATGTGTAAAATAATTTTAATTTTTTTGAATAACATAAAGGATTGGAGATGTAAAATTTCGTTATGAATTCATTCATTTTTATTTTCTCCCAAATATATTTAACTCTAACCATCTTTTTACATCGACTTGCGAAGGACGAAACTCACCACCATCATCTCCTCCACGGCTCTTGCACCGATCTACGAAGGAACTGAAGAACAAAGCTTACCATAAGCATCATCTTGTTCTCCACTTCACGTGTTGTACTCCACCTGTCATGAGTTTTATATTTTGTTTGTGTCTTTTATCCTCTTCATTTTATTCAAAATTTTAAACAAAGTTTATATGCTGGCACATATATGGTTGTTGATATGTTGTTTTATTTGGTGCTATTTATTTTTACTCTTTTTGCAAATTGTATTTACATGTCCAGCACGATCTAATCTCTGGTTAAACAAATTAATTGGTTGGACTAAAATAGCTATTGAAGGAGTTACGACAATTTAATTTTGTGAAACGGGTACATTAATGAATTTTTATTTGATGGTGCTTCTTTACCTTAAAAATATGATATTATAAGTGAAAACTACTATATATAAGATGAAAACTATGATTTTATATATTTGCTATATTTTAAGTAAAATAATATGATTTTTAAGAGTTGAAAACTACATGTAAAATGAAAATGTATGTATTTATCATTTATACAAAGCTTATAGGCTAATAACTAGAATATTTAAACTATAAATTAATATTGAAATAAAGTTAACTACTAAATTGAACTGAACATTTCTAAGGTGCAATCACATGGAGAAAATTTAGTTGAAATCAAAGTAAAAGAAAGTAAATTAATTTAAATTGAATTAAACTAATTTTTTTGTTACTAAATTAAACTAAAGTGGACTACAGTCAAGAGAGAAAAAGAAAATGATAGTAATGCACCATTGCCAGCCCTATATTTGTAATTTCCTCACC
Organism: Rubia balearica; assembly: GCA_032355405.1. Classification (NCBI taxonomy): domain Eukaryota; kingdom Viridiplantae; phylum Streptophyta; class Magnoliopsida; order Gentianales; family Rubiaceae; genus Rubia; species Rubia balearica. The sequence continues at coordinate 4,380,059 of JAULKJ010000008.1, forward strand.
CCCTTAAATCACCGGTCGGCGCCAATTTAATTTTCCCACGAGGACGGTTTGCGGTGCTTTCAAAAACAAGAGTGCTACGGTCAAGGGGTTATTATAGTCATTTCCTCCGCCTACCACCCTACAACCACCCGTGTCCGCCCGGCCCCACCGTCCCATCCACTCTCCGCTAAAGCACCGTTTTGACTGTTGTTGACCCCACCCCGCCACCAATAAACTTTGCCCCTCAATTTGAACTTCAAAATCACCTGCTAATTACCTCCTAATTCATCCCTAATCACCCTGAAGAGAAACAGAAATCCTTATCTCATTATTGCAAAAAAGGGGTACACAAAAAGTTAAAGTGGGGAAGAAAAAATCACTGTGTGTGATGGCTTCGGGCAGAAATGGCGTTCAGAGGGGGCCCAATCTCAGGACGTCGTCTTCGTTTAAACCGAAGCTCGCGCCGTCCTCCTCCTCCTCCAATGTCCGCCGCAGCAGTCCCGGCTCGCTCGGTGGAGCTGGCGCCGGTGAGTTGTTGAATGTTTCGGTTACAGTTGCAGTTACAGTTACAGTAACAGCTTCTGATACTCTGTCTGTTTTACTGTGAATGAGGTCGGATCGCGTTGATTGTCTCAATTTGTGTAGGAACACTGCTCGTTTCTGATTTCATTTGTTTATGTTGCTGGTTTAGTGCGATTTTGTGAACGGAATGCCTTGCTAGTTTGTTGATTTTGCAATGTGGTTGTGGAGTCTAGAGCTAGAGGAGAAGAATTTGTTTATAGGTAAATTTATAGTGTTTCTTGGTAGCTAAGCAGCTGATTTTTGTCATTTTGATCGAATTAATGGCTCGAATGGAGAATCATCAGATTGTAGGGTTTTGTGATTATTACTGTAGCAAGCTTTGTTCTTTGTATGGAGTGGGTGAGAAATTTACCTGGATGATGAGTCTTCACAATTAAGTCTTCTGGTCTACGGCCTTTTGTCCTATTTCGGATAGTGTGTTCAGTGACATGCTTGGAAGGTCTTGCTTCCTGGATGACATTTCTGAACCATTCTTGTATTTAATCAGCATTGTAGTGATTGAGTTGAAATCTTATAGTATTTTTTTTGTTCCCCGATGGCGTAGAACTTGATTGGGCATTTACTGGCTTTTGTTTTCTGCTCCTTTTCCTGGATAGTTTCTGCAAGAGTCAGAGTCGCTGTAAGATTGCGACCTCAAAATGGCGAGGAGATGGAAGCTGATGCAGATTTTGCTGATTGTGTGGAACTACAACCGGAGGTACAGAGAAATATTTCTAGGGATGGGATTGGAGGTTATTTTTGCTTTTCCATATTGAGTTACTTTCATCATTATGACAATCTGATCTTGTTTTATCTACCAGCTCAAAAGATTGAAACTTCGGAAGAACAATTGGGATTCAGATACCTATGAATTTGATGAGGTGCTTACCGAATATGCATCACAGAAACGCGTCTATGAGGTTGTTGCCAAACCTGTTGTCGAGGTGTGTCTTGTTCATTAGCTCTCCCTTTTATTCTGTGATACACATTAAGATGCAGAATTTTTAGGTCATTAACTTATGCTTATTTAGGTGCATTCAATAGATTATGATGCTAAGGTACTGGTGGTAAAACCCTATGATTCCTGTGTATCCCTTCAGCTTCTAAATGGCAATTATGCTTTCTCTTCTCACATTGATTAAAACTACAGCATCTACAAATACCATACATTCAGAGAATTATTTGCCAATGCTCATTAACTTATTGATTGATAAATTGAAAAAGCATCTGATTATTGTATCCATAAGAATAAAAAAACTGAAGAGAAATCATTTGCAAATTATTATCACCATTGATAGTGATTACATAGGATGGAGTACTTATGAAGGATTATCTGATTGATTCTAGTTTAGAAAATTCTCTGCCCAGTCTGTTATGCCTGACCTATATCTGGTTAGAAAGGATAAGAAAGTTGTACATGACATTATCAAAAAATTAAATGAAAATAGCACACTAATATTTTGTTCTCTCTTTTTGTTTCCTGACTCAGAGTGTTCTTAATGGTTATAATGGGACAGTGATGGCTTACGGGCAGACTGGTACCGGGAAGACATATACTCTGGGAAGACTGGGTGATGAAGACACCTCTGCCTGTGGTATCATGGTTCGCTCAATGGAAGATATATTCTCAAATATCTCTCATGACACTGATACAATCACTGTGTCATACTTGCAGGTGAATGCACCAAATATATTGCTCAATAACTGTTCATCAGTGGGAAATTTTATTCTGGCTAATTTTGGTTTGTTATTGCATTCATTCTTAAAAAAAAATTGATCTCCTGAAATTCTACTACAAACTGGTATGTATGCAGCTTTATATGGAAACCATCCAGGATCTTCTGAATCCATCAAACGATAATATTGCTATTGTTGAAGACCAGAAAACTGGTGATGTTTCTCTGCCTGGGGCAACCGTAGTGGATATTCATGATCAGCACAGTTTTCTTGAACTTTTACGAATCGGAGAGGCTCATAGATATGCTGCTAACACAAAGTTGAATACTGAATCTTCTCGAAGTCATGCCATTCTCATGGTATGCAGCCAACGTTTCTTTTGTTTCCTCGTATTATTTATGTACTAATGCGTGGGTTGCTTGTGTAGGTGCAAGTAAGGAGGTCTGTCTCTATAAGAGAAACTGACTGTACTTCTGAAAATAATGGTTCTAGCTCGGTGAACAACTTCAAGTCACCTATGCTTCAAAAAGCCAAACTAGTCGTCGTAGATCTTGCTGGCTCTGAGAGAATCCACAAGTCAGGTGCAGCTGAAATTTCTACAAATCATACCCTTAGCAGGATTATATCTATATTATGTGCCTAATTATACTGTCGATTGACAATGCTGTGTTTCCTTGCTCTAGCATTCCATTACAAATTATATTTGGTACACTAATTGAGTTCCTCTTCAAAATTTCTAGGGTGGAGTTGTTTAATAAGAAAGCTTCAATGTTAAGAGAGGATATGCTATTATCTAATAGTAGAAGAAATGTAACTAACGGTAAAACAGAATAGCTATTATCAGGAAATTCCTTCAGATAAACAGACATTGCTTCCTTATCTTCAACTAGATTTCAGGACAAGAGTCACTAAGTTGAAGAATAGAATCGCCTTGAAGTAGAAATTATGCATTTAACTTTTACCCAACACATTACATACCCAATATCAGAAACCCTTGTTATTCTTTGTACTAATAAAAACTGACAATTTATCCCATGTGGGTTCAGTAATCTAAATTAAATCTCGTCTTGGGTTCTGTTAGAACACATGTTCTTGTTTAGGTTCAAATATAACATCATGCTCACTCATTTGCTGTATTAGTTGGACCAATGCTTTTACTGATGACAGGAGCACAAGCAATTTTGTTTTTTCTTTATTTTGGATGATAATAAATGGTACCTAACAATGAGCACTTGTCAGAATACCAGAATCATTTTTTCTAAAAGTTTGGAAAAACTTGTGCTCTCTTTTGCAGGTAGTGAAGGACATACACTTGAAGAAGCAAAGTCTATCAATCTTTCTTTAAGTGCATTAGGCAAGT
>JAULKJ010000008.1:4384785-4397604 GCA_032355405.1 Rubia balearica
AGTTGAAAGAATTAGGTTAGAAGCACAAACACGCATATCTGAAACTGAGAGAGAATATGTGGAAGCTCTGAAGGTACATCATGTTTCTTTCTTTCCTTGCTGATTTCTGTTATGTTTCTGTATCTTCAGAATGATTTGGTTTTTGATTCGATAACCACTTAGTTGGTCATGAGCACATTTTTTAGTTTGGAGCAGTTTGTCAATGTAGAAGTCACCAACATGATATGTGCAAGGACATAATATTTTGTTAGTCTTGCTTGTAAACTCAGTTCTGGGCCTTTTGGCAATCTGGCATCTGTCACATGTCTTTCAGTATACGACTTATAGCATGGCAGTATAAATTGTCTCATGGATGATTTGTCATCACAGTTATCATTGCACCTGGAGTTCTGATAGATTAATAATTGTTCCAGAACCTTTGAAATAGATATACATGTGGAATAATGGGAAAAGAAATGAAAATGCCATTTCTTCCTATTCCTGTAAGTAAAGCATATTAAAGGGAGCAACAGAGATAAAAGAAAATATCCTCTGCATCGTGCATATGTTTCTTGATGGGATATGTGATAATTTGGTGGAATTTCGTTGATATATACTGTATACAAACCATCTTCTTTGCTGTTGATGAAATAACTTAAAAAATCCTTATTGAAATTCTTATATTTGCTTTTGTTTGCTGGATATTACTTGGACTGGTCTAAAATGTCAGTTATTTTCTTGTTCCCCCCCATAACCTCTGAAGGAGGAGAAAGTGAAATGCCAAATGGATTACATGGAATCAATTAAAAAGCTTGAGGAGAAGTGGATGGTTAATCAGCAAAAACTTTCGAAAAATGGTTTTGGTGGTGGTACTCATGCTGGACAGGTACTATTGCTGATCATATTATGTTTTGCTTTTCCTTCACACGGTCACCAACCCTTTCAAAAATCCACAAGTTCCTTTTCATTTTTTCTCGTGTACTGTAAATGCTAGAAATGGTCATTGATTAATCTGCTGACAAGGGTAGTAATCCACAGAATTGGAGCAAATGAAATCAAGGAAGACCCTTATTAAATTGAAACTTCATCTTCAGTTTCTCCTGTTCTATTTTTGTAGACGTAAATATCTATATAATGCAAATATTCTATTTCATGCAAAGAGGGAAGAATTTCTTGAGGAATTTGTTTAATGGTTGCTCTTCAATTGCGCTGCATTGTTTTGTTTTTCTGATCAATTAATTAATACAAGAAGAGGAAGGACAGCAGCTGCATATAAACCAGTATTTCAATTCCTAAAAATACAATTGCATGTGAAAAGGCACATTATCCATTCCATTTCTACCATTAATTTAATGAGAAGCTGATAGAAAATGGATCAATCATTTTACCTCAACTTCTCTTTTAATGATTAGTATACTTCATTAGGATGGTGCACCCCCCAGCAATGAGGAAGTCATTGAGTTACAAAGGTTGCTTCAGAATGAAATTTATCAACGGAAGGCAGCTGAAGCTGGAATGAACAATCTTAAAGATCGCCTGTTTAATTCTATGAAGCCTGAGGTATAATCTTGAAAAAGGAGAAGAGTTTGAAAAATCTTTTATAGTGGGTAGCTCTGGTGGATTTTATAGTGCTTAAAATGAATCTGAGATTGACATTAAAATTATACTAAAACTAATTGTTATGATGTAGTTGACAGGTGGAAGTGCCGATGTTTACAATCTTCATAAAGCGCTGGAAGAGGAGAGCCAACAGAAGAAGAAGCTTGAAGAAGAAGTAATAGCATTGCGTAGTCAGTTGTCGCGGTTGAATGTGGAAGCTAATCAGGTGAGTTCCTAGAGGCTAATACTCCTATAAGATTTCTGTGGAATTTTTTATAGAAGTTTGCGGATAAATGGAGTCAGAATAAAATATATGCATTTCATCTCAAGAAGTTATTCTGATGTCAGACCAGCAGTAGCGGTGTAGATAGAAGCAGAACTGGAAATGGCTTTACAGGTTTAGATTCTATGTCTGCTCTGACACATCTGCAGTTAAGAGAAGGAAGTGTTGGAGACAGGGCATCCATTTCCAATCTCCATGAAAAAGGTACTCCAATTCTGCTAAATGCAACTAGGATTACTATACTGTATACTCCTCTCTCATGGTTTAACCTATCTCACTACTGACAGTTGGACTGCACAAGATCTTGTCACTACTAGAATCTGATGATCCCAATGTGCGAATTCATGCTGTAAAAGTGGTGGCCAACTTAGCAGCAGAGGGTATTTTGTACTTGCATCCCTTCAGATTCCTCCTAAAAAAGAACTTTTGCAGCATGCACACTGTCTTTATTTGGTTAATGTGTAGAATCCATCAAGTTTCAGCGAAAACTTTCTCTAGAATAAGGGCACCTAAATATATATTGAACATTAGATGGAATTCCTAGGGAAAATGTTTGGTATTGGTTGTCCGTCGAATAGTTCTGAGCCTGATTACATTATAAATTGGGTACTTTGTTCATTTACAATTTCAAACTACAGCAATTTGATTGTGTTGAAACAACTACCCAGCTTTTAGCCTACTATCTGGGATCAACTAATGGATCATATCTGGCCATCGTGTTTGGTTGAGACACATTTTATCATTTATATGTAAACATACAATGTCTTCCTTTTAGTCATTTCTAATCTTTTTATGTCTTCCCCTTTCCCATGGAATTTGTTTTAGTGGCTCTCAGTTTTCTTGACCTCTTGCTGGTGTATCTTAAGGTCTCCTGCATACATGTCCAAACCATCTTAGGCGTGTTTCTCTCATTCCTAGTTACATGTCCAAACCATCTTAGGCGTGCTTCTCTCATTCCTAGTTACATGTCCAAACCATCTTAGGCAGGCACGTGTCTCTCCTTTTTCAACCTATTGGGTCTACTACTTTGTTTCTATTAGATTGGTTACATATTCTGTCTAATCTGTTTTTCCAGGCATCCATCATTTAATTTGATTTCGCTGATTTTGGAAATTATGGCTCCTTCAATTTAGTTTTATCTGCTTTAAGGAGTCCTGTTTCTTGACAATAGAATGAAGAAGTGCACTTGGACCACTAATTTTAGTATATTTGGTCGCATATTAAGTTCACATCTTTGTTGACTTCAGTTAGTGTTCTAAGCAGTGCATCTGGGCATGGGTTCAGAATTTCATGTAATTGCTTCAGATTTCATGTCAATAATTGATCTTTCGAAACATTTTTTCTTTAGAAGCAAATCAAGGAAAGATAGTAGAAGCTGGTGGTCTCTCTTCTTTGCTGATGCTCCTTAGAAGCTATGAAGATGAAACTATTCGTAGAATTGCTGCTGGTGCTGTTGCCAATCTGGCAATGAATGGTTAGTATTACCTTCGTTTTATTAATAGAGTCCTATTTGATATAAGTCAACAATTGTTTTTGGTCTACAAAAATTGTTTACAATCGCATTTTAACCATTTATTCTCAAATATACCCCGGTAGATTTAAGGACCAACACACAGTTTAATGTTTGTCACATGAATTCTATAAAGTATAGGACGGATTAAAAGTTTATTAAAGTAAATATCAGATTAAACTTTTAAATTTAGATTCTACTATTAAAATAAAAAGAATTCTTAGAAACTGGACTATTTTAGTGGAACGGAGGGAAGTATTTATTTGGTTATCTACTTAACGAGTAGAGGTAAATTCTCAAGAGGTTTTAAATTTCTAGTGCCTCTTATTGAGATTTATGACCTGTGATGTATCGGTGAATTGTTCTCTGGAATAGTAGTGATAAATAGTCTCATGTCTACACAGAATTCAATCAAGAACTTATAATGGCTCAAGGTGGAATTTGCCTGTTGGCGATGACAGCATCTGATGCCGAGGATCCACAGACCTTAAGAATGGTGGCTGGTGCAATTGCTAATCTGTGTGGAAATGGTAATCATTTGAATTCGTTGCATCTGTTAGAGCTTTATACTTAACTTTAGATCTAGTCTTCTTTTCCAACTTTTGTTTTTTTGGTTATCATCGTCAGATAAGTTACAGACGAGGTTGAGGTCTGAAGGTGGAATAAAGGCTCTATTGGGTATGGTGAGAAGTCACCATCCGGATGTTTTATCTCAAGTTGCACGAGGCATTGCAAATTTTGCAAAGTGTGAGTCTAGAGCTGCTACTCAGGGTACGTTTTCACAGTTAAACATGCACAGATCCTGATTTTGTAATGCATAGCATATCCAACAATACTGCTTGACTTTGCTACATTCTCCTTGTCATAATACTTAGCAATATATGCGTGCATAGTCAAATTGAAGTTATTGACGACTTTTTGTTTGAGGAAATTGATCCGTATTGGAGCTTCGCATATTTAGGTGCAAAGCATGGACGTTCACTTTTAATAGAGGATGGTGCACTGCCTTGGATTGTGCAAAATGCTAACAATGAGGCATCACTAATCAGACGCCATGTAGAACTTGCGCTATGCCACTTGGCACAACATGGTATGTCACTATTCGAAATCACTGTTCCATGAGTCTATTCACTTATTCTTTCCAAGGGAATAACTGTTCTTAAATTTTACCAGAGGTCAATGCAAAAGACCTAATTAGTGGAGGAGCACTGTGGGAGCTTGTACGCATCTCACGTGACTGCTCTCGGGATGACATTAAATCTCTTGCTTGTCGTACCCTGACTTCAAGTCCAACCTTCTTGGCTGAACTGCGGCGTCTACGAATTGAGGTTTAGTTACCTCATGCTGTATACTTTTTGATATGCCACTGGCCCGGCAACAACCACTTCAGAAACACGAGTCATTTTCTTTATGACTGTTAACCTGTTATGAGATTTGGCCAATAGCAGATAGGTTAACAGTTTGAATCACTCCAGTCATTTATCCGTCGACCTAGGGCATTTTGGGGGAAGATGAGGATTGGACACCGAAAGGTGGTTACATCTTGCAGGTCAATAGCATCTGAGGTAGCGTAATTTATTCTATTTATTGATGATAGATATGCTGTATGAGATGGTAATGAAATCCTTGATATTTCTGTCATGTTCCTGTGTGGAAAATATCAAGCATTTCTAAGTTGAGGATGATTAAAGCTCATTGAATATGTATACTTGTGTGAAACTCGCTTTTGTTCTTTTGCATTATCGGTCAGGCGAACTCCAGAATGCTATCTTTAAATCTTCATCTCAAGTAGAAACATTCCAAGGGTTGCTGTGTCGTGTACTTTGTGTTTTGGTGAAGTTGTGTTTTTCTGACTTATTTTAAAAAAGAAATAAGCCAAGACGCGCTTCTTTTTTTCCCATAAAAAATACCTTCTTCATTTTAACCCGTAAGCAGTTTTATGTCGGCTTACCCAACATTAAAAGTTGCTTAGATTATAAGTAGCGTATAAGCACCGTCAAACACACCCTCCATTGATTCAGCATTAGTCGTGTTTTGCTAGAAAAAAAAAAGTTCACGTGTTACTTTACGTGGACTGTCAGATTGAACTGGGTAAACCTTGTTTGACTCTTGCTGAAGTAGTCCTTCTTTGATCATGTGTATGCAACTCAACTTAATTGCTTAGATTAACAGAAAGAAATAGATAAAGGTTTCTCCTATGCCCGCACAGCTGTATAGTATAAACTTATTAGAGAGTGGTAAAATTCCACGAACCAAGCTGATTATCCTCCTGTATGTATCCATGTAGTTTATAGTTTACTTTTCTTTCCAGTGGAATAAAAAAAGAATACTACTACAGTATATGCTCCATAGCTGAGTTCAGAGAGGGGATGAAAGGTACGATATAAGAACATCATGATTACGGTTTTTTTTAAAACCAAAAATAGAACCATTACACTTAACCTAGCTGTCACACCACTGAAGTTGAGCTAATTATTAACATAATCATTATGATCATGAGCTACAGCTGCTACAGAGCATAAAGGTTTTTTTTCTTCTTTGAATGAAATTCACATCCAATTTAACTTGCCTCCAACTATATCTAACTTACATGCCAATCAGACTGATCGGTCTATATTATTACACAGTAAAGATCCAATGAAAAAAGTAATATCACCCTCAGGGACATCACCAGAGCGCATCAAACATCTATCACGGCAGCAAAGAGGGATTTTCTGCAGTTGTAACACAATTTGATCAAAGCTCAAATCAAAACAAATTACTTGGAACATAATTTATTGGTCTGTTCAGAGAACCCAAATCCACCACTCTGATCGATTTTCAAAAACAGTCAGCCGTACTGCGTCGTGTTTTAAGATTTCATTGGAAATATTTCTGAAAATAGATGACATTGGGGATGCGGAAGAATCCTCACGAAAATTAGAAAAGATAAAATATAATAATATTAATACTTATAAAATGATTAGATTTTGAGATGGTCTCCTGTGAGACAGTTTAGGCAGGGGCTTTTATGCAATTCTAGTTATATTCTAACTCCAGGGACCCATCTCTAATAATTTTACAGGGACCTATCTCTAATAATTTTACAGGGACCTATCGCTAATATTTTTCAGGGGCTTTTTGTCCAATTTTCTTCCATCATTTTCCCGCCATCTGCAGCCTGCAAAAAAATTCGAAAAAAAATCAAAAAAATATTTTTAAAATGTAATCAATTAATATGATCCTTGAACTGGAAATTATAAATATCAGCAAAAAATAGCAGAACATCAACGAAAAAATCAACTAAAAAATTGGAGAAAAAACAGCAAAAAGAATATAAAAATCAAACAATAATCGACAAAAAATTGAAAAATGTCAACTACAACTAACAAAATGTCGACTAAAAATCCAAAAAATCAACAAAGCTTCAATTATCTTCAAAAATCAACTAATATCAACCAAAAATATTAAAAAAAATCAATTCTTATCACCTAAACTTCACCCAGAAAATGATAACCGTCAACATAAGAAAAAAAACACTACAAAAATCAACTTGTTTCACCCAAAACTACAAACATCAACTCGTGTCAACTAAAACTTGCGGAGAAAATGAAAAACATCAACATGAGAGGAAAAAATACTACAAAACATCAACCATATCACCAAAAATACTACAAAAAATTGACTAATATCAAGTAAAACTCACCCAAAAATGAAAAAATCAACATGAGAGAAAAACACTAAAAAAATCAACAAAAAAACCACGGTATCTCAAAAGTATAAATTATTCACTAAAAGAATCATAAAACATCAACAATTTACTTTTTTTAACTGCAAATATCAACTTATATCATCAAAAAGCTATAAACATCAACTCCTAACATCTGAATCTCATCTGGAAAATGAAAAACATCAGCTTAAGAAAAATGAAACTATAAACATCGACTCTTATTACCAAAACCTCAGCAGAAAAATTAAAAACATCAACTTGATTTTTTTAAACTGCAAATATCAATCCATATCAACCATAAAAATGACAAAACATCAACTTATAACAATATAACCTCACCCGAATAATAAAAAACATCAACATCAGAGAAAAATGAAAGAACATCAACATATCATCAACACATCTCATAATAACATCATCACAAAATCAAAGAACCGCAACAGAATAGCAGAGGTTTAGATTAAAAAACATCAACATATTCAGATTAGGATGCAGTAAGGAAACTCAGAGGAGCAGATTAGGATGCAGTCAGGAAACATCAACATCAACACATCTCATAATAACATCATCACAAAATCAAAGAACAGCAACAAACGAGCAGAGGTTTAGATTAAAAAACATCAATAAATTCAGATAAGGATGCAGTAAGGAAACTCAGAGGAGCAGATTAGGATGTAGTAAGGAAACATCAACATATCATCAACACACCTCATAATAACATCATCACAAAATAAGAACAGCAACAGAGGAGCAGAGATTTAGATTAAAAAACATCAACAGATTCAGATTAGGATGCAGTAAGGAAACTCAGAGGATCAAAGGTTTACCGGTGCAGAAGAGGTTTTCCAGCAGCGAGGAGAGCGAGGTCAGCAGAGGCATTTACCTCAGGCACGTCCATCTCACGCCCGTGCTTTCTTCTCTTATTGGCTGCAGAGCCATCACCGTGGAGTATCGCCATGGAGCAGTGGCTTGAAACCGTCGCAGAGGCATCACGAATTTCAGAGATGCGCCGGCGAGTTGCAGAGGTTGTGTTGCAGAGATGCCGTGAATTTTAGAGATGCGCCGTCGATGAAAGGGCTCAGATCGAAATGCAAAAACAAAAGCTCAGATCCGAAGAATCGAATGGTTGCTACGGCGATGGCGGCGACGGAATTGCCCTAGCTCCGCCGCGTCACCGGCGAAAAGGAGGAAATGCAGCGGCGGAGTGATGGCGTTAGCTGGAGGAACGACGGCGGAACGGCAGAGGTTAGCGACGGTTACAAATTTTCGATGGGAGGAGAGAATTTCGATTGGGAAAATGAAATTGAAAAACCAGATATTTTGTTGTATTTATAGTTTTTTATAATTGCACAGTAGGTCCCTAAATTTATCAGCATATTTTTTTAAAAACCCCATCTCAAATGAAACTTTTTATAATTGCATAATAAACCCTGCCTAAAGTTTAGACTGATTAAAACAAGACTTTGTATTAAAAGTTTGTCGAAGTTATATGAGCTTTATAGAAATAATTAAAAATAAACATTAAAATCATTCCATTAGTTATATCAATCATAAATGACCCCGTCTAATGGTTAGTCGGTCTAAAACAATTTTTTTTTTGTTGTCCTTTTAGTTTCCAGATTCAAGAAGAACGTTTGTCTTCTTCCTCTCTTTAATATACTCTTTGCAATTTAATAGATTTTTATTTTCAATAAATATTCTTTCTATATTTTACATTGAACAAAAATAATTATATAAGGGCCCTTTTTTCGCACGGGCCTAAAATTACCTAGGACCAGTCATGAATGCTGTTACATGAGTTTGCATGATTGATTCAAAAGCATTAGAAAGTTTATTGTAGGACGAAGAAGTGTAATTAAAGTCAATTAAACGAATTTGTGGATGGAGGGAGTATCATGTTTACAATCCAAATTACAGAACACAAGAGTCCCAAATCATGCATTAAAAGAAATAAGCCAACAAAAATTGTCATTTTACATAATGACATTTTTGTTTGTCGTGACAGCGAAGGGCTTAATCTTTCCTCTTCAATGGACCGATATAGCCTGATAGCGAAATGGTACAAATTGACAGCACACAGTGGTATTGTCTTGAAGCTGGAAGGGAAAAAATCAACCACTATTTGGTGATGATATTTTTAGGACATCATCCATAGTATCAATCAATTTTGTGAGTCAGTAAACATATTTCTTGGAGGCATTTGCAAGCCGCCATGAGCAGTTTATCACCCAAAATATACATAGTTCTATGATAATCAGAGCAAGTTTCTTTATTGTAGCTTTAGTTTCAGCTAAAGTTTGTCAAGTTAAGATCAGTCACTCAAGAAAGCACAGAACTCCAGAGTATAAAAGTATATATGATGGAGTTTTTAGTCTATTTGCCTTCACTTCTTGATATGGATGGTTGTAATTTGCTTTGATTGATCTTCCATGCAGAAAATGGGGAGGCAACCTCTCAAGAAGAAGGGGCCGAAAAGGAAAATTGGAAAACTCAAAAAGTCCAAGTAAATATGTTGTCAGTCAAATGTTTACTGAGAGAGTTGGGAGATAGAAATTCACGTCTTTTATGAATGATTCATGCAGGTTGATGCCCCATCCGAGAGGGGAGAGACCCAGGTAAAAAGAACATGGAACCAGCTCGATTCACGAAGAACTGTGTTTTCTGACATGGCTCTTCTGAAAAATGTGGTGGAGGAAAAGGAGAAGGAGAGTGGGAATTTAGAAGTAAGATTGATCGAATTGTATCGTCTGAAAGAGCAGAAATCAAGATTGGCTTTGCTTCGGAAGCAGTTAATGGAGAAAACTTTGGATATCGGTTTGTTGGGAGGGAGAATTAAAAAGCTGAAGGCTGAAAAGGATGAACTTTGCAATGAAGTGAAGCAGAATGATTTGGCAGAGAAGGAGCTTCAGAGCGCGAAGATGGCGATTTTCAAACTGCAGAGGGAAAGGGAACTATGCGGAGAACAATTTGAAGGTCATATGATGCAGATGAAGGAGCAAGTATTGGGCATTTGCCGGCACGAAGAAAACCGAGGAGATGATGAGGTTGAGAAGAAGATGAAACGCCTAAAATGCATGGAGCTGAAAGCCATGAAGATGAAGAGAAGGAACTTAGAACTGCAGCTCGACAAAAGGGAGTTGGTGATCAAGTTGAATGCTGCAAATGCCAAGATTACTGAATTATCCAGCATGACCGCGGTAAAAGTAATGAATTGTAGGTAGTTTTATATGAATATTTCAACTAATTAATCTGTAGAATTTTACTTTGTAGAGTAAAGTTGTTGCAAAACTTCAAGAAGAAATGAGCAGGCTGAAGCATGCGAACAATAATATGGACCAAGAAATCGACAAGCTGCACAAAGATAGGTTTGGCTTTGTGGAGGAACTGGTATATCAGAGATGGCTCAACATATGCTTAAGGTTTGAACTAGAGAAGAGTCTTAAACCAGCCCCGGAGCCAAAAATAATCAACTCTTCCGATATATCCCCAGTTGACAGAAGTGATGAACTCACCATTAGTGCTACCATAAGTTCTTCAAGCACCGACACTTTCAAGAAAAAGAAACATGGCCTAATGCACAGCATAAAGAGATGGGCAAGCAGAAAAAATTACGCGAATGCCAAGGCATCTGAATCAAATAGTGCTGAAGTCAATCCACGTCGTATTAGACGGTTTTCTTCTTCGTCCATTCCAACCAGCATATTAGGCCGGAGTAACGTAGGAAAAAGCAGGGTGCTTTCGGGGTCCAGTTCCGAGTCCCCAGAGATTTCAGCCACTCCCCAAGCTCGAAGAGTTTCATTCAATGATTCCATCAATTCCATCCGATACATATACGAAGATAGACCAGAACCGGATCTGGTAGAATCATCAGACATCCCTCAGGAAACCTCAGAGAGTTCAGACAAGGAAACCTTTTCTAGCTCAGAAGCTGCATTGGACGGAGACAAAGATGATTCATTAATGCCAATTTCAACAGGTGAAAATGAGGTATTGGAGGAGGAAAAAGATGAAATTCCTTCATCAATTTGTTGTGTTCAACTTCAAGACGAGACAACAAGCTCAGGGGTTAGCAGTTTTGGTGAAGTAACGGTGAATCTTATTGTGGGAGTTCTAACGTTAGTATTCTTTCTGGTACTTTTTTACTTCAGACTTATCTCTGCTTTTAACTACTAGGTATTGTGGATTCATTGCTTAATTAATATTCTATTGAATCACAAGTTCATTAGATTACTGAAGCCCTGTATCTCATTTTCCATTTCTTAGTAAATATCATATCCTTCCTCATGAAGAGTGAATCAAAACTGTGGGTGTGATACACATTGATTCATGAAATTTGGCCAACAAGTGATTTTTCATTTCTTGAGTAAATCTCATATCCTTCCTCATGAAGAGTGAATCAAAACTGTGGGTGTGACACATTGATTTGTGAAATTTGACAGACGTGATTTAGAAGGAAAAAAGTAATTTAGTCCATTAACCGAGGGCCTCAACAACCCTATCATAGAGGTGAAAAAACTTCCAATCCTCAAGTAAGCAACCGTAAGTCCAAAAGAGAATAATTGATGGAGGTCATAGCTCACATAACTTAAATAAATGGACTTTCCACGGCCCGGATAAGGAGACACATTGAAGAATTTGGTACTAAGGCATTTTCAGGAATCAAGAACTCAGAAATCCAAGAAGGCCAATTAGCCAACTCCCCCAGCCTTCTTGAAGCAAAGGAATCGGGTAAACTTCCATCTCAACCTGAAGTGAACCCAAGGCAAAACGTGAGTGTCATGTCAAGGAATGGCAAAGAGATCAATGAGGCTGAAAAGGAAATTGAGCAAGAGGATGATTGAGTCATCAAGAGAACCAATGTTGGAACCGAGGAGAAGACATTGGTTGGGGGCAACGTCAATGATGAGTTGGATATTTTGTAAGGGGAAGCTGAACCAAAAGCGTCTCCAAGGGCACCTGCTAAAACCAAACTCGAAAAAGTCATTCCTCCACCGTCATCTCTTGTGACATTAAGAGCGAAAAAATCAAGGAAGCAGACAAACATTATTATGTTAAGAAGTACTATTTGTAATCTTATTAATACCAAATTTTATTTTAATTATGTTACCCCACTCCATTACCATTAAATATTGAATTGATAGGAAACAAAATGCATGATTTGGTTTAACAAGTACGAGTTGTAAGTCAGGCCACACTGCATGTAATCAATGATATATAGTTGAGTATTTTCATATTGCTGAAAAGATCTAAACAAATGCAAGTCATAAATTAACAAGTTCTAGTTGTAAGACAACTAATACATCACCGAAATTATGTGAAACAAATGCATGTCATAGGTTAACAAGTTCTAGTTTTAAACCCACTAATACTGCATGTTATCTATGATACTGATCAGTGCAGTATAATCTAATAATTTTAATTTTAAAATGCAATATATAGGTAAATAAATGCAAGTTGTTTGCTAAATAATCTCACTCCGAGATTGTCTTTACACGTGGTATTTTTTTTGACAGCTTCAGTAGTTTTCTTCCATGACATTTTCTTTTCCAAGGTTGACTTTTGCTGTTTGCTTCTTTCTTTTGTCTTGACTTGGCTTGAATCAAGTACCTTTGTTGCACATGCACATGTTGTGGAGTTGTATTGACTACTTGTGGCTAATTTCTCAATGGAATTAGTCTTTGAAGATAGTATTTCTTCACTTTTTTATGAACATATATCAAACATTTATTCACGAGTTCT
>JAULKJ010000008.1:4454701-4479872 GCA_032355405.1 Rubia balearica
CAAGAGAGAAAACGAAGCTACAAACCTCAACAAAAAAAGTATAGTACCTCAACACCATAAAGTTTTCAAAACTTTTTTACAGTGGGGGTTAACCTGGGTCTACAGCCCCAAAGACTAGAGCACTAACCACTATACTAGAGAAACCTTACAGAAAATAGACTCATGTCAAATGAAAATATTAAACCTCAAGAACAAAACCTTCAAAATAAAGGCCTTGGCAAGATTCGAAATCCTCTGCAACAATCATCTAGAGCCCTAACCACTAGGTCAAAGAACATTTCTTAACCATTACTCATCAAGTAAACTAATAAACCTCAATTTATCTATTTGAAAAAAAATAAAACACAAAAATAAATCTCACCTGTTAGATGTAACTGAATCCACGAGTCGCCAACGACATTCCAGTAGCGCGTGAGATGCACGTGCGTCGTCTTTCCTTTAGGCCCGTGCATCTCACGCACCTTTTCTCTTCACTGATGTCGTCCTCAACAAGCAGCGCCGCCGTCGTCCTCGCCATATCAGCGGAACTTCGCTTCCGCTTAAAGCTTCTAGTAGGCGTTGTCACCGTCGTCGTAAGAGCTTCAAGCCAGCATCCCTGCAATTAAACGCTGACATCTCTGTAATCAACTGAAACGTGGCGGCGGTTGAACCCTAGCCCACTAGCGACGGTTGAAGCCTCACTGAAATCTAAGGTTGCTGACGCTGAAACTCTAGCTCTCCAAGACAAGGCGGCGACACCACGAGAAGCTCCTCGTCGTCGATTGCAGTCCAACTGATCTCGCCGATGTCCGCCTTGAGAGATTATAAGCGACGAGTCACACAACTTGTTGATGAAGACGAGTTCAGAGCTTTCGCCGCCGATGACCTAGCGTTGGCCGATGATCACGCAAGTGTCGCAGAGCGGCGGTGGCACAGAGCAGCGGAACAGTGGCTCGGCGTCGCAATGATCTCGCCGGCGGAGGAAGAAGAAACGCGGTGGCAGAGCGATGGCGGTTCGCTGCAGAGCTGGGCGGTTATAGATTTCCGATCGGTGGAGGAAAATTCTGATCGGAAAACGAAAATGGAAAACTCTGGTATTTTTGGATAGTTATTCCATTTTTATAATTGCATAGAAGGTACCTAAATTTATTAGTATATTTAAAAAAAAAACATCCCAAAATAAAATTTCTTATAATTGCACAATAATCTCTGCCTAAAGTTTAAATGCTTATAACAAATTTTTGTGTACTTATACATAGTTCAAAATATATTGATCGTTACGAGTTAAAATTCGTGATAATTAAAATGTATGTTCAAATACAAATATAATTCACCAATGTATGAATTTCAGTGTTTAACCCCTAAAAGTCCTAATATTTTCACTAATCACTTGTATTAAAATAGGTGACTGTTAAAATGTAATAGACAAAACTTAAATACTAATGAAATAATATCGTACATATCAAAAATAATTTAAAATTTTATAAATAAAAATTTTAAAATGGGTTTACAACTAAATTTATATTTGTTGTGTGTAATCATTAATTTCTTTATGAAACGATATCATAAAAAATTGTCAAAATTAATTCTATTTAAAACTATTATATTTCTCTCCCTCCCCTACGGCACTCCCAACTATTCCTGAAAATATTATATTTCTCTCCCTCCCCTACGACACTCCCAACTATTCCTGAAAATATTATATTTCTCTTCATTCCCTACTACACTCCCAACTATTCCTGTTTTGAACTATATCTTGTGAATTATAATACGTCTTCAATATGGCACTTTTTTTATTAAAAAAATACTTCGTTTATGTTGACACTTTTATTAAATTATTTCACTCATTATAAATTCAAATACTTAAAATATATATAAAAAGCCAAATAAAAAATACGTAGGAAGTAGTAATGAGATGGGTGCCCATCATATTCTAGACTAAGACTTGATACATCAGTGATGAAACGCGTTTGGCAAAAAGTCATACATAATAATGCCATAAAACTTACAGCCCTTCAATTGACCAAGTGCTTCTGTCTCATTTTGCCAACCTCCAACGGTCCAACGTGAGTTACACACTTCAATTTTATAAATAACTAATTGAACAAGTATTTATTCATTTAAATTGTTTGTTCAAACAATTCATTTTATATATGCTGTTCTTTCAAGGAGAAAAGGTCATTACTTGGAGTTAAGTGGTAAAATGACCCTGAATTTAGGTTAAAACTGTTAATATGACCTTGTAATTTCATAATGCCAAAATCATTTTTGACTCATTTGACTTTTTAGTCAACTGATTTATGGAATGATTTTAAGGAAAAGATAATTTTGCCATTGAATTAAAAAAGGATCTAAGTGCTAAAATAACCTTGACTTTAGATTGAAAGTGCCAATATAACCCTCAAATTCCAGAAAGTGCTAAAATAACTCTTGACCACATCGGATTTTTAGTCAACTAGTTTACTATCGGAATAAGGTGAAAATACCATTATGCTCTTATCTAAAAAAAGGAAAAAGTCACAAAATATGAAATGACGTCCTTGACCCTTACTTTATTTCTCCTTTTCTCCTATTTTCCTCTTGCATTTTTTATTCTTCCCCGGACTTTCTTCCTGCTCTACCCTTCTTCCTGCTTTCTTCAGTCCACGTCGCCGGACCTCTTCTCCTCATAATTTCTCTTCTTCCCATTTCTCCTCCGTCCGACCGCCGTCGAAGCTCCCTCGTTTCTTCCTCCTTGAATACCACTTCCAACGGCGCTGCTTCGACTCTCCGTCGCAGGTAAAAAATATTTCTTCATATTAATTTTCTTCATTCAAACATTAATTTATCACATTTTATTTTTTTTATTAAAAATTTATTTAATTTTCTCTCAGCACTTTTAGTTTGGATGGCCCTCTAGGAGTGTCACTCTTTTATAAATGAAACAACTTTTTAATAGTGGCACATTCTTTTAAAGCTACAATTACTTATTTTATTCATTGAATCTATTTTTTTTACTTTTCAGTTCAATTTTCTTCACCGACCACCTAAATTTAAATGTCATTTCAGAGAATGTCACTCTTAAAAGTCGGAGAGTACCACTCCCTCCGGTCCCCTTATTTGTCTCTTTTTTCTCTGACATTTTTTCAAAGCAAGTTTGACCACATATGACTTTAATTGTGTACAATAACAGATTATAAAATTTTACTTTCCATAAACTATACGTTATGGAGAATCCAAATATATCTCACACGATGCCCATAATTGAATAATACAACAAAATTGATCGATGACAAACATGTTAGGAAAAAGCTACCATCAAAGGGAGCCGTATATCAGGGACCAGAGGTAGTATAAACAATCCACCTCTTTGATTTGTGAAGAACTGACCCACCACAAAGATTAAGCACCAATTTCAATTTTTCCTCAACAATTAAAAACCATAATACTCCGTAGCTTTCTTTTCCACCTCCACAAATAGAAGTCTCTCTCCTCCTTCTCTCTCTAAATCTTTCCTCTTTCCCCAGTCCCCTCTATAAAAACCAGCCCAAAGAAACCCTTTCTTCCGTTCATCATCATTCATTCACCCGAACAATAAAAAGAACTTCTAAACTTTCAAAAAGAATAACAGAAAAAAAGAGGAAAGATGGACTTTGGCGGTTTCCAAAACAACAACATCCAGTGCCCCGGCGGGCCTTGCGGCGCGTGCAAGTTCCTCCGCCGGAAGTGCGTGAGCGGGTGCATATTCGCTCCCTACTTCGACCCGGAGCAGGGCACCGCTCATTTTGCCGCGGTGCACAAGGTGTTCGGAGCTAGCAACGCCTCCAAGATGCTCCTCCGTGTTCCGGCGAACAAGCGGTTGGACGCCGTCGTCACGCTCTGCTACGAAGCGCTGGCGAGGATCCGCGACCCCGTCTACGGCTGCGTCGGTCACCTGTTCACTCTCCAGCAGCAGGTAATTGCATTAACACGCACTCACATAGTCACATACACTGGCTGGTTTGGTCGGGAGATGGCGAGATATGATTCATATAGTCGGGTTTTAGATATTTTTGCAGTGTTGTAGTTTGTATTTGTTGAGATGTGGTTATTGAAATTCCTCCTGATGAATGAGATATTTACGTGTAAAACTTGGATTTTCTGCAATTTGTATGGTATTCAGGTCTTTTAGTGGGAAATAACGAGATATAAATCATATAGTCGAGATTTATAAATTAAATGTGTCTCGAGAAAGTAGTGCCCAGTTTGAACTGGGACAGAGGGAGTAGTTTATGCACGTTGAAGTGTGATTTTTTTTAAAAAATTGATCCTAAATCCTAAAATAAATGAGATGTTTTGAGGTTAGATTTTCTGCGTTTTTTAAAAGTTGGTCCTTGTTCATGTTAGTTGAGTGCCTTTTAGGTCTAAAGCTTGCTTGAAAGCTGAGATTATTAACCAGAATTTTAGTCATATTTTTATTTCCGACCTTTTCCATGGTTTGACTTTCGTTTGGAATATTAATAATTAGCGTTAATAACATTAAAAATCTTGTCCCGTGGATTAACTATTGGAGTATTGCTTTCTGGAGTTGGCAAAGTAGACTGTAATTTGCCGCTCGAGAAAATATGTATCTTAGTGTGTCCTAACTTCCTAAGTTTTGACTTAACTCCATTTTTTCTCAAAAACAATACCATTTGGTGTATGCACGGCCCGAATTTGTGCATGTTTTCGAGGAATCTGGCTCAGTTGGATTGTTGAAGCTAATTTTGTACTAAGAAAGTACTCTTTCATTAATTGATCACTCATTCAAATGATTGATTTTACACAGTCACAAATACTATAGACCATTGAGTAAACAACAAGCAACACAATTCTCTTTTATTTTGTTAAAATAGCTTGTTTTTGATAAGTTTGCGGTCCATTGAAACATACTAACACCCAAGTTGTAAACTAGGTAAGTTTGCATTATTTGTACTACTTCTGTTTCATTGGATGCAACATTATAGATTTAGGTGTTTGGATTTAGGTGAATGAAATGAGTGAATAAAATTGAATTTAGAAAGAGAACAAGCAGAATAAGTGGAAGAAATTGAGTGAATATTGTCATAAAAGGAAAGTGTGCCAAATTCGCAAAGAAAAAAAATGTGACGAATCCAATGAAACATATGGACTATTTTTTTTGACTCATGAGTCTGAATGAAATGAATTTTGGCTAAGAAAGTGCCCACTTTACATTCATTTTATCCGGGACGGAGGAGGTATTATTGAAATTCCCACAATAAAAATAGTTTTATTAATATTCATTTGTGTAGGTGGTGAATCTGCAGGCGGAGTTGGCCTGCGCTCAAGCCCGGCTCTCCACATTGCACCAGCTACCTCCACCACCACCATCAACTCCATCGGGTCTCCACCCGTGTGGTTCCGACAACAACGTGTCCTTCCGCCACTACCACGATCAGCGCCACCCCGAGCAAACCTCGGTCGAGCTCGGGAGCTTTTGCAGCTTAGTGAATGACCAGGAGCTGAATGACAATGTGGATGATGACCTCCAAGCATTAGCCGAGGGCTTTGTTTATAGGTACTTTCCGGCCGGGGCGGTCAAATTCAAGCCACCGACTTCGCCCTGAAAATGGCATGCATGCATGCATATGCTCTTTTGGTCATTTTGATGCGTTTAGTGGCGAGTAACTTCTTAACTCTAGGGTTCTTGAGGAACTAACTGCAGTTGTAATTTTTAGATGGTAAAAATCTCATTTCAGAGAGGACCGAGTAATCAATGCATATCTTTTGTTGATTATTTACTGTTTTTTGTATGGGAGAATTGTATTTACCTCTCTGTTTTCACAAATATGTTTATCATCCTTAGAATTTGGAAAGATACTCAACAATCCTTAATAGTGGCGGAACTAGACCACAATTGAAGTCGGGGCGGATTTTACATTAAAAAAAATCCGGCGCCCATCCGCGGTCTCTGCCCGTCCGGCAGTCTCCGCCCGTCGCAACCAGTGGCCGCTGCTGCCTGGTGTAAAGTGGAAACTAATTTGCAATTCTCTGCAATAATGAAATTGAGATTTGGACTCGGTCAATTTCCTGAATTGACTATAATGCAATGGCCAATGAGCTTCAATTTTTCTTCATATTTTGGCCCAAATTGGGCTTCAATTTTCGACCCAAATGAAATCTTGCCCAGTGCCCAACTTCTCTTCTACCTCTTCATCAGAGTTCGTCTTCTTCGTCACTTCGTCTTCCAGCTGAAGCACTGCAGCAGAGAAAGACTCTCACTTTCCGACGACCTTTCGACGCCTTCCATTATCAACTCCAATTTTTCCTGGGTGGGGGCAGAGTTTACCACTTGAACATTAATTTTACAGGGGCGGGAATGAAATCATGAAGAATACATATATATATATACCTGCTTGTTTCGCCGGAGTTTACCGGGGCGGCCGCGCCCGGCCCAATTCCGCCACTGATCCTCCTTAATCATCCCACCTATATGTCAAAAGCAACAAACAAACAAGGACCTCCTTGTACTGAGTTGAATTCAACAGAACTAAAATAAATTATAATAGAATTAAACAAAGTGGAAAAGCATAATAAACCTAAATCAATTTAGTTTCATCAAATCGAACTAGCCCAAATTATAGTGCAATTAAGTTGAAAAAAATGCTTGCCATACCACACCAACATCAATAGAGGTCCAAAGAACTAACTGCAGAGCCCCAAGGCGAGAGATTTTTTACTTTTATTCCAATGAACTATCTGCCTTCGCTTTTGGCATCCTTTGTGTATCTTTGGATTTTCACCCTTTGTGAAATTTCACACGTCTCACTCGAGTGAAGTTTTGATGACTTTCACTTTCAAACCGATTCACTGCATATTAGCCATTCCAACATGAAGGAATGACTCATGATTTTGTTTCTAATTTTTTAGTTCCAAGTCCATGTGGTGAAGGGAATGTGCTAGATTAACGGATCAATTCTGAATTTCCCCATTGCTCAAGGAGAGAAAGGTAATTTGACAAAGAGAGACAAGTAGGTAAACGTAATTTTGCACTAGCAGAGTGACTTGTTCCTACAGAAAATTTCAACACATAAAAACAGGAAGGATATTAGGCCTATTGCTTCAATCATCTCTAAACTTTGGCCCTTTTTTCTCCTTTGAATCGTCAGCAGGATTGATGTATCTCCAGATGAAACCCAAACTGCTTCCCATGATATTCATAACTACAGCTGACATAGCCGGAGGCAACGCGATCATCGCCGAAGAAAAATGGGAGGTAGCTAAAACCACTCCCAGGGAGGAATTCTGCATTCCAACCTGCAACAGCAAGATCCGTCAAAGGTCGAGTTTTTGCAGTCATGCAGATTACTGTTGTAGTCTTACAAGATGTTCTGAATTCGATCACATCATTTTCACAGGCTTATGAAGCATTATGAATGGATTTAAGGACAAGAAGAAGGGATTGATGATTGAACATTGTAATCTCGATCATAGGATAAGAAAAAAGAGAGTATCGAAAAGGGCTTACCTCAATTGAAATGGCACGTCTTTGACGCTCACCAAATCCAGCAAAAGCTGCAGTAAGGTAACTGCAAAAGAGTGTAAACAATTCTTAATGCCAAGACACAGTTTGTGGCACGGAGAATTTTTTCCCCTCAACTACTTGGTGCTAGTTTGTCATGCAAATTCTCATTATGCCATCCTACTAGCTAAATATGGCTAGGATGAATTAACTCCTAACATAAAACCAACAAAAAAAGTTTACAGCATATTCCGTTCGAAGAATGAGGACAAATTTACCCAACAAAAAATCCAGTGAAATGCAGCAGCAGTACAGAGAGCATTACAGTTCCCAATTCACCCGAAAGGATTGCTTGCGCACGAGTGAGAATTGGCAGATCAGAAGACAACATTGCACTGAGAGCTGAAGATTTGAGATAAATGATATTCTCTGAAAAGGCACTAATAGTAAACACCAAGGATTACTACGTAAACATAAAATATCCCAAGAGAAAAACATAAGAAGAAGAAGAAGAAAAAATTGAGGAAAACCTGGACGCAAGTAGTGATGTAGCTAGAACAGCAACCAACGGTGCAAATGGTATAACTGCTTTCACAGCTCCAGGCCAAACACTCTTTAGAGAAGAACCGAGCAAGATTGGAGCAACGACCACCTGAAAATAATACATTGAGATGACGACAATGTTAGGTAGAACGAAGAAATAAACGGAAGTCACGCAGCTCAAAACAAGACTATGCACCTGCAGAGTGCTGATGGCAAGTTTGAGAGCATCCACGGGAACATAAGTTCCAGCTAAACTCTTGGTCAATAAGGGAGTAAGAATTACTGCTCCCAAAGTTGTACAGACCGTCATTACTATAGATAAAGGAACATCACCTTGAGCTAGTAAAGTCACCTGAAACACTATCACACGAAACTCAAGTGAATAGAGACAACAGCCGTAATCATTACATGTTTGGGTTATCATTGTCACAAAGAATACAATTCCCTGATCTTATAAATTGCCGGTAAACATTTCTCTCAGAGGATGTTCTACTAGGGCAGATTTCTCTGAAATGATCTTCATGATTGGTTTTATTTAAACAAACACCCCAAATAAACAAGAATACATCATATAATCCGAATTCACATCAATCAGAAATGAAAGCCCTTCAAACAGTCGAGGCAATGAAACTCACCACATTGGAAGCAGTGCCCCCGGGGCAGCAAGAAAGCAATATTAAGCCAACTGAGATGGATGGTGGAAGCCTCAGTGCCTTGCTAATCATCCATCCAGCTGCTGGCATTACGGTGTACTGAGCAGCACAGCCGTAAAGTATCTGACATTGAAATAAACCAATAACAAATGCTAAGAGATCATGCAACATAAAAATTCTGTATAATGAAAACAAGCATTAACTAACTACAATCTAAATGTGCAACTGTTTTGGTATACTGCAATGACATTTTAAAACCACAATCTTATGCCAAAAATTTAAAAAACAGCATCAAATGAACAAAATTAACTATTCATTGACTGAATATTGACTTCAAAATGTCATCTAAAGCTTCAAAGATCTGCTCTTGATCAGTTCTACACACCAGTAACTCATCTCAGAACTGAATAACAACAACAACTAAGTGTGTCGATTCCAATCCGTGGGTTCGGCTTCAAAGATCATTTCAGAACTGAAATCATATAGAATTAAATAACTATTACTTAAAACTGAACTGAGCTGGATTTAAGTCCAATCGAAGAAGGCCCGAGTATTAAATCACAATGCAAAAGCATACCCTTTTTCAGAATCCAAAAACTGCAAGCAAAATCCACAGACGAAAACAATAAATCCCAATTTCCAACAAATCAACAGACTCACAGAAAGGGGACGCTGCAAGAACAAGTTGATCAAATCTTTTAGCTCCAAAGTAAGTCCCATTGCGAGCATAATAAACCCAAGTCCCAAGCTGTACGAACCAGGGCCTCTTTCCACAAACCAAGAAAAAGTGGATGGCCGTACGCATGCAACGACGCCGCCAACGGTCACATAGACGGGATACAGGCTAGCCAGAGTCGAAATCGCATTCTCCCATCTGGGCTTCTCTGAATTTACACGCAAATGGTGATTTTTAGCTGAATCTTCAGCCGTGCAGCTCGCAATGCGCGGGTAATTTCTCTTTGCGAAAGGGATTGGAGGCTTAAAGATTGGAACTTTGATGCGGGTTCGTGGGGTTGAAGCTAGTGGAGTAAAACAGAGAGAAATCGACATGGCTGTTGTGTTAGGCGATGGGATCACTGTTTCCCCATTCTTGGCGGCTGCACATGAATATTCTTGAAAAAATATATTGCTCCCTCTTTCCCATCTTCAATTTCCTCTAAATCATTCCACACCGTTCAAAATACATGTTTGACCCTTAATATGTTTAACTACGTATAATAATGGTAAATAAAAAATTACTTTTTAAAAACTAGTTATTGCGACGAATTTAACATTATTACATACAATAATATTATCTCTTATATATATATATATATATATATATATATATATATTTAAATATGCGGTCAAACTTTGATACAAAACAGTGTCATAAAAGGAGTGCGCCATTTTTTGGGTCATTCCTTGTGTTTCTACAAAGAAAATAGTAAAATGCAATATAACGCTATTATTATTTTTAAAGTGCCAATATAACCCTGTATAATGTGAAAGTGCGATTATAGGCCTAAATTTTGTATCAAATGTGTTGATATAACCTTTTGACACTATTTTGGCATTGGCTTGGTATTTTTCGACATTGACCAAACCTAAAAGACTAAAATATCCCTAGTTTTAAACCTAAAAATCTAATGACAAAAATACCCCTGGGGTTCTTCACTTCATCTCCATAACCACAGTCACCGCTCCTCCGCCGCTCCACCGCTGGGATCTGGATTTCCACCGCATTTACGCCACCGAAATCTGGATTCGTCAGGTTCCTCTGGGTCTTCACAGCTGCTCCGCAACACATACTATAAAGCACACATGTAAAAAACGATTTGTATGGCCTTCTAATACAAGAACAACGAAATCAAACATATCGAATAAAGATCAACCTTCAATACTAGTAAATCTAAGTTAACTCATCACCACCGATTAACTCCTCCGCCGAGCTTAAGGTTAACTCCTCCGCCGTCGAGCTTAGGGTTAACTCCCCCTCCACCGAGTTTAGGGTTAACTCCTCCGCTGCCGAGCTGAGGGCTCCGCCACCGATTAACTCCTTCGCTGTCGTACCGATTAACCCCTCCGTCGCCGAGCTTAGGGTTCCGCCACCGATTAACTCCTCTGTCGTTGAGCTTAGGGTTAACTCCTCCGTTGTCGCCTCTGCTCCACCTCCATTGGGGTTTCAGATCTGCGACCGCCGCTCGGAGGGTTAGAATAAAGAGAAATAAGGAAATGACCGAAGAAATGGCCGTCAGCTTCCTTGGAGTAGGGTTTTAGAGAAGAAGACTCTTGGTTTTGGGGAAGAAAATGCGGCTGAACCTGACGAAGATCCGTCACCACCACTGCGACCACCACCACCACAACGAAGACCCAGAGGAACCCAACGAAAATCGACCACCACCGTGACGAAGACTCGCGCGATTCACCACCCCTTCGATCGAACTAGTGGCGTCGTTCGATCGGAGTGCCTCTACTGGTGGCGAAGGGAAGAACCAAGAAGAAGAAAAAAATGGAGCAAAGGGAAGATAAAAGAAATAGATTGGGGGGATCCAAGAAAATATGGAGTGGAGAAAGATCCAAGAAGAAGGAAAAAATGGAAAAAAAATTATTTGGTTAATTTAGGGTATAACCGTCCTTTTAAGTTTTTGAAATTTTGTTTTTTTAAAAAATAGGAGTATAATGGTCATTTTATTGATTTCCAAAAAAATGTAGGTAAGGGTTAGATTGACACTTTCGAGTTTCGACCAAATAATAGGGTTATAATCGCACTTTCAGATTTTATATGGTCATATTGACACTTTCGACCAAAACATAGAGTCATATGAACACTTTGATTCTAACAAAAAATTTTAACAATGTGATGTTTAAGCCTGGTCTCAGCATGAGACCGTTTTACACAAGACTTTATCTAGATATTATAATTTCTATTGTATTTTTATTAATTATTTTTATTTTGTGATTGAATAAACTAATTTGAAGTAAACATACAATTGTGATAATTTCACAATATAATAAAATATTGAAAAATTAATAAAATTTACATTTATAAAGAATATAAAATAATACTCCATTTAAATAGAATTAAGAGTGAACCATTAGATCAAATACATTGTAACAACTGTAAAGACACTACTATAATAGTAATTGAAAGAATATTGTGGATATAAGTTTTTTCTTTCATATCCCCCTCTGTACAAACATTGATGAACAATAATACCTTACAGTCATTTTGAATTTTCCTTTTTAAAAACCATATATTCTTTATATATTTTCTTTTTACTAAAATATTTATATTATTCAATGTTAATTATCTCTCAACTTTGTGTACATTTATTGAAAACATAATCTAATAGAGTTACTATTTTGATTAATAATATAATAAATATTTTAAATTCACAGATACCAATTAGTAAACAAATAATTATTTATTTGAATAAAATAAATATATAGTGTAGTTTAAATCGTTTATTGAATTATAATTTATTCTTCTCTGAGAATGTCTCCGGACATATGACCACTTATTAAGTTAATTATACGCTATACTATCACTTATATTCTATATTAATTAAATTACACACTAAACTTTTAAAGTTAGTTAGCATATTTTCAAAATTAGATTTAGTTTTTTATATGTTATATGTTGTTTTATGTCTATATTTATAGCTGATGACATTTTTGCTATTTTCCTATAAAAGACACATAAATTTATAACTTAAACTAAATAATAATTAATTAAGTATCAACATATATTTCATATTCTTAATACTGTATTTTTTAATAAAGTAAAGTATTTCTATACAGCGGTTGATATTTTCTATATAAAACACGTATATATAATTTTTTAATATAAAATAAATAATCATTATATATCAACAAATATAGAGCCAATTTTTTAAAATTAAATATATTATCATATTAATAAATATATTAATTTATTTTTAACTTATTGTATGTAATATATATATATAATTTTTTTATTTATTCAAATTTAATTTAATTCGTGCATTGACATGGGTGTTATCTAGTTCTCATCTATTGTATATTATATATTAAAGGAGGCTCATTTTTACCACATGACATTCACATATAATTTTTATCACATGTCACTCACACAAATTTCCACGTCAGCTCTGAGATTAATTGAAATTCAATACATTCATATTTAATTTTGGTAATTAACAATGCATCAGTATTGAATGCAAAAATAACTTTTGAGCTTCCTTACTTTAAAAATGCAAGAGACATTTCCCCCCTATTCTTTCATCTTTTGATATTCCTCCTCCAGCTTGGCCGGCCTCTTGCTCTCGAGAGGGTGAAGTCCTGAAGCGAGGAGTTAATATCAATGCAGTAAGGGAAACACTAGAACCTTCCACGAGTAGTTGATGAGAAGATCAAGCTTTGACTTTTCTCCTTCCCGATAATTATTTAGTAGTTTTTGAAATTCTCTTTTCAGCGTGACTTTATATTATTGGCTAAAATGGACTATTGATTTAATTATTTCTAATGTTGTTGGTTTATTTAGGGTTTTTGTTTGTTGAGTTAATCTTTTGATTGGAGAAAACTGTTGTGCATGGATGTCTTGAAATGCAAAACAAAGGCTTTTGTAAATCTACAATGAAGTTTCTGCATGTTTCAATTATTGCACTTGAAAATCATAAAGTGATATGCTGCAGTTTGGAAATGTTGCTTGCGGCTTCAGATCCAATACATTGTCCGTAATTTTATTTTAATGTTTATATTTCAAAGTAAAAGTTTATACAAGTTTTCCCATGTTCATGTTTATTTTATTCATTAGCTAATACCTTACGGATGCACGAATTATAAATGAATATTTAAAAATATAATATAATTTAAATATGTGATAAAGTATTCTCGTGTGTATATGAAAATTACACATGCTATAAATTTTTTGACAAATTTATATATTTATTAATATTATAATGCATTGAATGAAAGAATATTGACTTAATTTTTGTTGACACAATATGTATTTTATATAAAAAGATATTAATTTGTATAAAAATACTTCTACGTTATAAAAATAAGAGTTCGTGAAAGAAGGTATTTCTATGAGTTATGGAACGACCAAGGTTTAAACTGTAAATTAGAAAAAATCAATATAAATTTTTAGATTGCATTCATTGGTTCATAAACTTGTAATTACTATGCGTTGCATAGTAAAATTATTAATATTGTAACTAAAACCTTTTAAGATAAATATAAAAAATGTCAGGTTATAATGAATGAATAATTATTCAATTGAAGTTATTAAGTTATGTCTGTTTTAAAAGTAATTACGAAAAATATGTAAGGAAATGTTCTCAAAAAAGAATAAATTATAATTCTATAAACCGTTTAAATTGTTTTATAAATCATATTATTCGAATAAATATATTTTTTTCTAACTAATTAATATTAGTCAATTTAAAAATGTTTATTATATTATTAATTAATATAATAATCGTATACTAATTGATAGATATGGTTAAATACTAAGAGGGACAAAGGAAGTATGTATAATTTTAGTATTATATATATTAGTTTACATTGCAGTTTCTTTGATTGATATTTTACCAAACTGAAATGGTTAAGTGTGGGGATGACATGATTTGGCCAAGAGTTGTTCTTTTAGTTATATTTATGCCGTTTTAAAAGGAATTACAAAGAATACGTAAGAAAATGTTCTCAAAGAAGTATAAATTATAACTCTATAAACTATTTAAATTTCACTATATATTCATATTATTCAAATAAATAATTATTTTCTAACTAATTAATATTAGTCAATTTAAAAATATTTATTTTATTATTAATTAATATAATAAGAGTCCGTCTTTTGAAAAATGATCTTTTCATAAGTAAAGTAAAAACCAAGGTTTAAACTGCAAATTATAAGAAATCTGGATGAAATTTTGGATTGCATTAATTGGGTCATGAACTTATAGCTAGTGCATGTTGCATAATAAAATTTTAATATTACAACTAAAACCTTTTACTTTTTTTTTAAATTTTTTTAGTTCAATCTCGTATTTCCATGTGTGTATGGAAAGACGGTTTTCCCCAAATTTTGTCATACTAATTGGCGGACATGGTTAAAGATTAAGAGGGACAAAGGAAGTATGTATAAATATAGTATTATATGTATTAGCATACTTTACAATCTCTTTGAGTGACACTTTACCAAACTAAAATGATTAAGTGTGGGGATGACACTTGGCCTATAACTGTTCTTTTAGTTATATTTATAGAAAATTTATAGATTATATATATTTTAAAAGATGATGTAGGAAGAAGTGATGACATTTGTCAAATAAATAGTTCTTTAAAATTACATTAAAGATAATATAGTAAATTAACCATTAAAATTACCTACACTTAATTTTTTTTACCCGTACTTAAATTTTGTGTTATAAATTAATATTTTCAAATGCAATCATGGCCAATTCCAAATTCTATGTACAACGATAACGTAAAATAATTATTTATTCGAATAAGAGTCTGTCTCTTGAAAGATGATTTTTTCATAAACTATGGAAAGACTAAGATTTAAACTGCAAATTAGAAGAAATGTAGATAAAGTTTTTGGGTTGCATTATTTGGGTTATAAACTTATAACTACTTCACGTTGCATAGTAAAATTTTAATATTGCAACTAAAATCTTTTACTTTTTTTATTATTCTAATAAATCTCATCTTTCCATAAGGTTATGAAAAGAATGTCTTTAAACTGCACATTACTCACTTTGATATTTCACTATGAAAGTATTACTGAGAAAATCATTACTCTATGAAAAATACAAAATCTAAATTAAAAATAAGTTAATTAACTATAAGCAGAGTGACTTTGAAGTCAAGTTAAAGTTTTAACACTAATGCTGTGGACGTTGTAATATAAATTATCATATAAAAATACTTATAGAAAAATAAATTTGCAACTCCATTTACTTCAATTGCCTTGCTCAATTCAGTTACAATGGTCACGTGTTGACTGTTGCCCTATATCCTCCATTTATTTCAATAGAATTGCTCAATTTGTTGACTGTTGCCCTATTTACATTTGTGTTTGGTGTAGACAAACTGTTTAACATTTCATCTTGTAAGAGTTCTTTACTTTTGGATTTCTTTCAGAATACATGGCTAAATTTGTGGACATCTACCCTCAGTATAAATTTGTTGACTGTTGCCCCTATATCTTTGATGTCAATGGTATGTCGTCGCTTCAGAACTATGTGTAGGTATGATAATGCATTGTGACCACCATTTGCGGAGACAATTCTTGATTATTAAATGCCTTCTTAGTTGCTGCCTTCCATATCTTCCATAGAATGCAAGCCGGAAGTTCAATTGCTTCTTGATTAGGTGCCAACTTAGTCAAGCTCCAGAACCAAAATGGAAAATTCATTAGAATTCCCGTACTGAAATCAAAACTGAGCGGGGAACCCACTGGACACTGGAGGAATAAATACTCCCTCGATTCCCTGGTGTTGGTCTTGCAAAGTTTACACAATAGGTCAGTGGTTATACCTCTTATACTCAGATTCTCCATCGTTGGAATGACATTAAGTAGAATTCTCCATATGTGAATGATAAGGTATGAGCTGAAAGACATGACACTATTCAATCAGGCCAAACACCCAATGTCTAATCTAAAAAGGGAGTAACCCTACAACTATACAAGGGGAGAAAAGCATCAGCAGAAGGAGGTTTTTTCTTTAGAGTTCGCTACTGCCTCCTCGATACTGTAGCTTCATTTTCTCTACACCCACTTCTCCGACCTGACTTAGGCATCAGAGCGGGTGCGGTCACACACCGCCCCTCCTTGAGTTACCCGTTCTCTTTTACAGGTACTCATTCTATGCCGGAATCATGCCCGCACATAGGTCTTGCCGGGGCTGCTCTGACAGTCTCAACAGTTCATGGATAAGCCGGTCCAGGTCAAGCCCATCGCCAGACCCACGACAAAATTTGGAATTAACAATGAACATTTATTTTCCTGGGAATTCTTAATTTCCAAATTAATTACCACTGAACTTGGGCTCCAGTTTGATGTGTTGTGAACTGCTGAGTTGATTGTGTATGATATCCCGACTTTAGCTTATATTTTCCATGCCTTGTATGCTCCCAAATCCCGTGTCTCTTTGAGCTGAATTTAGAGATGTATCTTGAGCTTTTGAACTGTAGATGGATCATAAATTGTTTGAAGGAATGGTAGTCTCCACTGTCTATTCTGATCTATCATATTTCTCACTTATAGATTAGTGTACCGCTCTGCTAATGACAATTGCTCTTTTTCCCCAGCCCCCGAGAATCCATTTCTCTCTTAATGATATATTCTCCCCTGATTATGGCTTCCATCTAGTGTTAGCTTCTAATAGCTTCACCCCCCATAAAATGGACTTCCATGCCCAACTGTGATACGATTTGGGCTCTAAATTCATGATATCCTGATTTGGACAATATTTGTGGGAGTATAATCTGACAAATAGTGAATCTCGACCCTGCAATATACTCCATGCATGTTTTGCTAGCAATTCTCGATTCTTTCTGTCAGCTCTTCGAAGACCCAATCCACCCGTTTCTTTGATTGACACGTTTTATCCCACAAAACCCAGTGTAACCCTTTCCCAACCAAGTCGCCTTTCCAAATGAACCTTGCCTTTAGCTGATCAATCTTCAGTAGAACAATCTTTGGCAACTTGAAAATCCCCATTGAATATAAGAATTTTCAAGAGTCAAACTTAAGGATTTTGTTATCAAACTTTTGTGTGATTCTCCTGATAATCTCTATGTGCGTTTGATTCCTGGATTGCAATTTCATAATATCCATGCCAAGATATTTACCACCTAGCCTTGTATTATGTATATTTAAAATATATCTGAGAAACATTTCAACCAGTGACTGTATTAGGACTAACTTGTATCACCTACTTATCTAAGTTGATCCGTTGACCTGAGTATCTAACGAATACATCTAGATTCCTAGCCATTTACCTTGTTTCCTGTTCAGTATACTCGAGGAATAGAATACTGCCATCTGCGTACATAGGTGTGAAATCCTTGGGGATCTTTTACCAGGCTTAAATCCTCCCTGCTTAAGATTTTCCATATTGTTGTGTAGCAAGATTGTCAGATATTGTTGGCAAATAATAAATAAATATGGAGATAACGGACATCTCTGCCTCAATCCTCTTATTAGCTAAAAGAATTCTGACTGCCAACCATTGATCCTAACTGCCATGGACAGTGTTGTCACGCATTGCATGATCAACTGTATCCAATTCCGTGTCAACCCTATATGATGGAAACCCCTTGTTAAAGTCCCACGAGACTCGATCATAAGCTTTACTCATGTCAATCTTAACCGCCGCCCATCCAAATTTGCATTTCTTTTTCTTTCGCAGAAAATCCATCATTTCTTGTGCTATAAGCACATTTCCCCCTATATATATATCTCTCTGACAAAGCCTGCCTGTACCGGGTCTATAAGATTTTCCATGATCCTTGACAGCCTGGTTGCTAAGATCTTTGAGACTATCTTACAATCACATTGCAAAGTGCTATTGGTATAAAATCCTTAACTTTTTTGGCGGTTTCTTCTTTGGGATCATAATCAACAAAGTTTGATTCCAGTCATTCGAAAGGCATTTGTGACCTGCCAGAATATCCAGCTCCTCAGCCGTAATGTGATGCTTCATTTTCTTCCAATGATGCTTGTAAAAACCCTGGCATCCCATCTGATCTTGGAGATTTTCACGGCTTCATACCCTGAACTGCCTGCCAAACATATTGTCGATTGAAAGGCTTCAACAGAACCCGTTTTTGTTCATATGATAGTATGACCTTATTCATCTGTAAAACTTGCTCAATAGTCTTCTCATATCCCATTGGTGGTGGATTATTTTCCGTCATGGTATATATGGATGCAAAATAATTCGTTATTATCAGTCTTACTTCCTAAGGAGACTAAATCCAGTTACCCTTTCCATCTTCAATCTATTGGATGTAATTAACTGTAGCCCTCCTTAATGGCCATTTATGAAAAAAAGTAGTATTTTGATCTCCAGACGTCCCCCATTGAACTCTAGACCTTTGTTGCCAATAGTCTAATTGTTGAGCCATTAGTTCTTGTACCTGTGTTCTTAGTTCTGCGACCCTATGAATCCTCTCTTCATCCTGACCTTGCTGAAGTTCTAATTGGGCATGTTCCAGCTCATGTGTCAACTTTTGGACACTCCTATCTAAGTTACCGTACGCTCGTTTACTCCATCCATGTAATTCCATCAACGTATCCTGTATTTTCTCAGAAAAAGTCCTCGCTAATGATATGACATCTCGTTGCTGATTCCAAATTCTTTGGACTATCTGATGTGGTATAGGACTGTGTATCCAAGAAGCTTCATACCTCTTGTATAGGACCTTTTCATGCACTGGTATAGTGTCTAGCAGGATTGGTCCATGATCTGACTGTAGAATTGGTAAACTCAAAATTTTTGCCTCCGGGAAGCATCTGTTCCATTCCACATTTCCAAAACCCCTAGCTAATACCTGATAAATACAGTCCTTCCCTTTTATGTTATTCGTCCATGTATATCCCTGGCCTACATTTCCAAGCTCACTAAACACATGCTTATCCAGCATATCTGCCAGGTACTGGGAACTTTTAGTTTCTTGAAATGGAACCCCTCCTAACTTATCCTGTGCTGATAGAATCTGATTTAAGTTTTTCCTTGAATGACTATTGGGTATTGAGAACTGGCATTTTTTCAATTATATAGTGCCAAACTCCTACCCTATCTTCCACCATAGGGTCCCCATATGCAAAATATTGATACCAAACACCAGCCTGATCTAGAACACTAACTAATACATAATTCTTACTACTACTTACTACTTCCATATTTACATATTCAGTCCACATAAGTGAGAGCCCCCCCTACCGCACCTTCTGTTGAAATATGCCATCCCCTAGTATATTGTGTTGTCTATTGCTATTTTTCCATCCATCCTTCTCTAGCCTTTGATTCCGCTAGACATAATACTTGAGGATAGTGTTTTTTCAGTAGTTGATGCAACATTGACTTCGTAAGGGTGTTTTTAATGCCCCTACAATTCCAAAACATGACTCTCATTTAGGGATGACAGGTTGATTTGGGACAGCCCTGCTAGAACCCCCAGCCTTGCGTATATTCCTTTTCTGCCTGCAGTTGTAAGGAACTAACGTCTTATTATGCAAATTAGTTGGAAGAAACTCTATGTTCCATTCCATCAATTGTACAGTATTGATATAGTCTGTATCTGCTTCCTCTATTCATCTCCTTTTCTTTTCTTTGAGCTACGGGTCTGTCCTCCTTCATCGGGTGTTTCTTCTTTAATTTTCTCAATATATGTCCCTTGGTGTTCCTGTTTACTTCGTGAGCCATGTTCGTGGGAAATACTGTTTTCCTGGCCTGCCCCCTTCTCCTGATTCTGTGTATCTGCATGATTGGTTGGCCTTTCTACTTCATGTTTGCATTTATCTGAATCCTCTTGTTAAATTCTTTTAATCGCCTCCTTCTCACTATTGGTTTTGAGCTGCATGTTTCTTCCACAATATTGACACTTGCCTTCCAATCTTCCTTTTCGGTTTAAGATTGCTCATGCACTGGAATTTTGGCTTCTTCTTGGGTTTCTCTTGGGCCTGTGATACATGTACATCCTTCTCTTTCTCCTTGAAATTTTTACTTTCCTTCTCTATCGAATCCTCCACCTGAAACACATGCCTATGCTCACACGAGACCATTCGATTCGACCCTCCTTTACATCTGAAACCCTCTCCTCCTCTGGACTAAACAAATTACAGTTTCCAAGCCTATGTTGCGTCTGTGCCATAGCCATCCCGTCCTATGCCTCCAATTATCTACCTCCAGTTCCTCAGTCCTAAATTCCATATCCTTACATACTTCCCACTTATCTTCTCTAGTTAAATCTAAAGCACTCACATACACATTTTCATTACAAGAATTAATCATAGCCAGAGGAGTTTCTAGAACAAGATGCACCTGATCTTGGCATGCAAGAACCTGCTCCCCCGCCACTGGGTCGCACACAAGCTCCACTTATATCTCCATAGGCCGTGGTGGTTTCCATTGAGTATTTTCTTCTTCGGTGTGTCTTCCTGTCTCTGCTTCTGGTATATAATTGCACCTCACTTCTTCACCTGCTAACATCTCCAAGTTACCATTGGGCAACAGATGTGTCTCCTAATTTCCTTGCTGACCTGATTGTATCTAGTGATGTACCCCTTGCTCAGCTTCTTGTGGTTTTCCAGCCTGAAAATTAGCTCCATCCCCATCTACCTACATAATTTCCCTCACTGTAACAAATTGATCAGAATATCACGTGTCCATCACAGAATCAAAGACATCTGGTATGTTGTCCTCATGTAGATTCTAATAAAAGGTCCTCTGCACCTCCAGAAAATCAGCTTGGAATGTTGTATAATGCTCGTGTGGCCTGTGCCCATAAATGATATTATTAGTACCCCTCGCCACATTATGCAATAAGAACTTCTCCTCCATAAACTGTACCAATAAGCCATCATCTTCTATTGGAAAACACGACATTGGATGTCCAATTCTGCCACAGCTTTTACAAAATTTGTGTACCATCTCATACGTACAACCCATCCAATATCTATGCCCGTCGAGTGCTTTATTTTTGGGCTGTTTTGCCCCCCAATTGGATGCTTAATAGGGTTGGAATAGAGGATGGATGCAAAGGGGAGTGCGCATTTCGATAATGTGCACTATATCTTTCCAATTTTTTTTCTTGCATGCATAATACGCATTTTGGTAACACGAATTTACTTGTTGAAATGCGGCTTCAGAGTTTTTTTTCGGCATGGACTTCTTGTTCATGCTTTGACCGATATTTGTTTTTGTTTTTATCACTTTGAAGACGCATTTGGAAATGCTTCTTCACTTTATTCCTTTTTGTCTCTTTTTTCTTTGCTTTTCCTTCGTTTCTGTGACAGAGTTTCTGCATTTTTCTCCATTTCTCCATCGTGAAATATATTGTATGTATTGTGTGAAATGTAATGGAATATGTATTTGTTATAGTGAGAATTGAGATTTCTTTTTAGGCAATAATTAGTTTCCACATCCTTGCCCATAGATTTCTGTTGTACCAACTGTGGACTTCTTTAAAATTCTTCTTAGGGATTCCTCTTGATTCTCGAACTGAGAGGTAATGACGATTTCTAGCGCCCAACCTCGTTACCTTTGTTGTGCGGAATACCCGAGAATGAACAAGCGAAGAAAATAAAGCGAAAAACAAACACCGAAATTTTACATGGTTCACCAATTGGCTACGTCCACGGCGGACCAAGATCAGATTCCACTAGAGAGAAAAGGCCAGAATTACAGATTTCCTACTCTCTACCAATCCTATCTCTGTTAGAATTACAATAAAGGACAAGGCACTATGTATAGTCCTCTCCACCTTAAACCCTAACAGCTTTGGGCCCAGAAACATTAGGCCCAAACCAGAACATGAGACAGAATGTCAATAACAGCCCAAACAGCGGACATGCTATACCGTCGGGCCGGGGGCGTCTCTGCCCCGGGACCCCAGGCCAGGGTGCGCTCCGCCCTGGACCCCCCGACTCGCTGACCGGGCAGCGAGATCCCATACCAACCTGTCGAAGCGGCTTATATGTATTCAAAGCATATCAACAGACAAAATTCTGACGCAGTCATTGAGGGGGAAACTGCGTGAAAGAAAAGGCCACTATCCTCCCTGACCATTTGCATGTTATTGTTTTCAGGAGCATAAAGAAGTCAGAAGATGATGTACCTGTTCCACCACTGGTGAAGAGTGCTGCATTATGGGGTATGCTTTGCCTTATTGATTAGCTGTTAATTAGCTGTTAACTCACAAGCACATAAGCAAACACATTAACTAGTACCATCTAGGTTATGGAGAAACATTCTTTTCATTGAATTAGTTTATATTTTTTAAAGAAACATTCAGACGTGTGCTTGTCCTTCTTGATAATATCCTAGGCTACGCCTCTCATCAACATATCGCTTGTGTTAAGAGTAAGAGAAGTAACTCGATTTTACATCTTACACTTTCCTGTGGACCCTTGGAGCTAGAGCATTTAATCTACTGTATCTTCCATCCTACGAGATTGAACCAGCGCATGAACATGATTTATCCAAACTCCAAAGCTCGTATAAGAAACCTTTGTGAAACTGTGATGCCATGGTTATCTAGTGGTGGTGTCTGTTCTCAATCATTCCACCTTTGTTTTGTTTGTGTGAAGCCTTAACCGGTTCCCTATTCCAGTAATTGATGATAATGTTTGACCTTTTTGTGCAGGCATATTCCTTTCAGTTTCTTCCAACACTCGGTATCAGGTCATAAATGGGTTGGAACGCTTAGTAGAAGCATCGCCACTGGCCAAGCAGTTTCCGCCCGTCGCAATGGCCTTTACAGTTGGGGTAAGGTTTGGTAATAATGTCTATGGAGGAATGCAGTTTGTGGATTGGGCCAGGTTGAGTGGTGTGCAATAACTCAAGCAGATTCTTAGTTCGAGAAAGAGATAGAATGCTGTTGTTACCTTAATATTCTGCAGAATAGCTGCTATTTTGGGTTCAGCTTTTGACTCATTGCAGGGATTGTATGACCACTATTTTTTGTGCTAGTTATTTTTTTGGTTTCTTTTGAAGGATTTGATGATGTGATAAAAACTCGTAGGCTTAGAATAATGGAAAGAAATAGAAAATGCAGAGTTTGTAACGTGGGAATATGATTCTGCAGCAATAAAGTGGCAGCTGATTTCCCAGAGTAGCCTATTCTGTTTGAATTCTGCTACAAGCTCTTACTGTTTCAGGGAAAAAGTGAAATGATCCCCCCAAAACCTTTTGATTTATGGCTAGACTCATTTATCCCCCAAAGTTTTCATTAAGGTGCATTTTAAGCTGGGAAAGACCGTTTTCCAAAGGCTTATGGAAAGATGAGATTTAATTAAAATAATAAAAAGGTAAAAAGTTTCAGTTGCAATGTTAAAAATTTATTACTTTCTTCGTTTTTTTTCTTCCCATTCATTTTGGTCCACACAATTGGTATCTTCTAAAATAATGTGTCAAAAAGTGAAGTGTCAAACTTAGTTGAACAGAGGGAGTACACAAGTTAGAAAATAGTGTTCATGGTCGAGAATACACAGAGTGCAATAAAAAAGCCAAGATCGTTTCCATCAAGGTAACTAAGTATCCAGCACTCCTTGTATATGTTTTGGGGGATGAATCTCATGTGGTAGTTGCAAGAACAAAATGAGGTCGAAGAATACATGGCTTCTTGAAAGAAACTAAACTAGACAGGCTAGCTAAGTAATTTACATGCAAATGAGAAGACTGTCTTTTACGAAGAGTCGGGGCAAGTTTTCTTGAATCGTACTTCTAAAACCAAGGACGCTAACCTAGAGGGCCACTGAACCTTGCATGCACGAACGATGGGCATGGACAGCTCAAACATTGTACTGAGTGTATTGCGGGCACAAGGGAGAACGACGCCATTAATGAGACTACATCGCAAGAACACATACCGTAACCAGTGGCGGAGCTAGGGCGGGATTGTGGGCGGAGCTGGACGGGGCTGAGATGGGTGGGGCTGGCAGGAGCGGGAATGAACAGCATAGTCTTCATTTACCGGGCTCGCCCCCCTAGTTCCTCCAGTGACTGTAACTCGATAAGAGTATACATATAAACATGAATGACACGTTGAAATTGGGCGATAAACCAAACCAGACCAACCCCCAGTACCTCATCTTAGCTTTTATTTCATAAAAAACGGGAATTATACTTTCTCCGATTTTTTTTATATTGGCACGTTTCCTTTTTTGGATGGTCTTTCTATATTGACACCTTCCTCTTTTGATAAATCTAGATTATTTTCATCCACTAAATTTACTTTTTAGTCTCTCAATATAATCTCATTCACCCATTTTACTTTTTTTAAAAAACTTGTGGCCATTGTTTGGTGCCAATATTTTGAGACCAAAGGGAGTAGCACCTTTAACTATAAATATATTCAAAACATAGCTTACGAAATTTAATATTTATAAAAATATAAAATAAATCACAACGGAAACATCACATCTCCAGAATCCATTGTAACAATTAAACATCCGATCCCCTCATCATTTGGTCAATGGTCAAACCCTGAATCTCTGCATCCATTCCTTTTTTGTCCTTTTCCCCATCCAACCGGGTCCCGCCCCGAACCCGACACAAACCCAAACTCTTCTTTTCTTCAATAACGGTATAGAAATACATATCCCGCCTTTTCTTCCGTTCATATAAATACAGAGAAAACACTTCTACTTTGGCCCTAAAAATATCACAGAAAAAGAATCTCCATTTTTATCAAGAAAAATGACAAAGATGAAGTCTCCATTTATCAAGAAAGAATCAACTGCCATGACGAAGATGAAAGCTCTCCAGCGATGCATCCTCCCCTGCCTCCGCCCCACCGCCACCTCGCCGGTGCACCC
>JAULKJ010000008.1:4518337-4528639 GCA_032355405.1 Rubia balearica
TTTTTTATTAAATAAGTGTGAGATTTGTCTCCACAATTAGTTTTGTTCTTCGACCTGATCGATTAGATCGTTGTATTTATGATGATAACTCGATTTAATTTTTCATGTTGATGTACTATTCTCGATCTGCTTGTACAGATCGTGTGTTCACAATTTCGTTTGTGATTTTATTTTTGGTTTTTCATAAATCTTTTTTCATCAGATCTGTGTTTTTCAAGGTGTTTACAGTTTGAACAACATAGATCGTGGTTGGATCAAGTGGTGGTACAGTTGTAGAAGATCCCTGTTTGGCACAGTGATATCGATGCGTGATACGCTCCTCTTTGCCAAATGATGATGTTTTTCGCAGGAAACAAGTTAATGTCTCTGAGAGCGATGTTACAGCTTTTTATTGGATCTCTACAAACGATCAGTCTAGTTGACATGTAATTTAGATATCCTTGCAATATGTTAGTATTGTTAGAAGTTAGTTAGGTTGGATGTCAATTTCACTCTTTGTAATCGGCGCTGGGCCTTTTTTTCAGCAACTTGGAATAATTGATTTTTTTATTATAAAAAAGAGTAAATTTATTGAGGGGCAAGGGAAAAGTTTGAGGGGACAAAAGGCGAACGCAGCAGACACGAAGGGCTGTGATGTGTAATTTCTGCAACTCAACAGCTACTGCTGCTCCTCTACTTTGCCTTTAATCATAATTATTCCTCCTCTCTCTAGAACACAGTCTCTCTCCTCTTTCCACCGCAAGGAGACCACAATTCAAAGGAAGCTTTTCGAGTTCCGTTTTCTGAAGGAAGAACAATCCAAAAGAATGAGCAACGAATAGTAAGATGTTTTGAAGGACTTTTTTATTCTGGAAATGTTGATTGTCTGCTTCATAGAAGTACTTATACAATTGGTGATTTTTGGCAGTGATTACTTGTTCAAGCTGTTGTTGATCGGCGATTCCTCCGTCGGCAAGTCGTGTCTGCTTCTCAGATTCGCCGTATGTTTGTTTGTCCTGCAGCATCGCTGTTTCTGCTACTTTGTGTGTGTTTTGTTTTGCTGAAGGAATTGCTCATTTCTATGTTAATTTCAGGATGATTCCTATGTGGACAGTTACATTAGCACTATTGGAGTTGATTTCGTGAGTTGTTTTTCATTTACTGGATGGCGATTGATTTTAATGTATGATTTGTGAAGTGTCTGATTGTGAGATTTGTGTGCTGTTCAGAAAATTAGGACAGTGGAACTGGAGGGGAAGACAATCAAGCTGCAAATTGTGAGTGTTTATATTTATGTGTGAGTTCTGGTTTTGCTTTCATATCACTAGGCATTGTTGTTTTTCATGAC
Source organism: Rubia balearica (assembly GCA_032355405.1). NCBI lineage: Eukaryota > Viridiplantae > Streptophyta > Magnoliopsida > Gentianales > Rubiaceae > Rubia > Rubia balearica. The sequence continues at coordinate 4,519,665 of JAULKJ010000008.1, forward strand.
GCTTTTGATTCACCTCCTAGAATACTCCATTATACCTTTCCCTAAGATTTTGTATGAGATATTAATGCAGCTAGTAGTTTTTTTCAAGATGGTTCAATGGTAAAATTTACTCATGGTTCGCATTTTTTGTCGCCTAGCGATAATTATTGATGTGACTGGTAGTAGCGTGAGTATTTCTGTGATAGTTGAGATGAGTGCCTCGAGGAATCTCAAGTCTCTGCAAATCAAGAAACACGAGAGGGGGTTTTGTTGTTTGTAAGTGCAGACTACCTGAGCTGAGAGTTGTCTTCTGCTAACCAACTGCTAAGTGATAATAAAATGCGGAGGAGAGAACCTTTGCAGATGATATGGTAGCACAGCTACCATATACTATAGATTAGTTAAAGTCCCTTCAGAATTGTGATATTGTGATGGTTACGAACTTATGATTCTTTCATCTTCAGTGGGATACCGCAGGCCAGGAACGTTTCAGGACTATAACAAGCAGCTACTATCGAGGGGCTCATGGAATTATCGTAAGAAGAATCTTCTGTTAAACTTTCCTAGCTTGAAATTTTATTGTTCATTGTTACTGATAAGGAACTTTTATGCCATGCCAAACTAATAGTGCCATGCCAAACTAATAGTTTTACTGTATTTGACCTTTAACTAATATTGCAGTTTGTAGTGATTCGCCACAACATATTGTTGAGAATTTATGCCCTTTTATGGCTGTGTATATACATGTAGGAAAGCAGCCGGAGGAGTAATGTTATCTTGATTGCTTGATGAAGAATGGGTCTTAGTAACATACTGAACCTTCTAAGTTTTGACCTTTTAAAGAGGCCTCTGTGGTGATAGAAATTTACATTATGAGATGCTTGGTTGTATGTTATAAAACTGCCCATTACAAAGCTGTGATATCTGTTGGCGTATGGAGTTGTTGCTACATTTTCAATTTCAATAGCATTTTGTTTTGACCTCAAATTAACTTATCTGTTTTTTGGCATCTTCCTATAAGCTTTAAGTTTTTTTTCCTCCACTGTATGCTCACAACTGTTAAAACTGCAATAGATTGTGTATGATGTAACGGATATGGAGAGCTTCAACAATGTTAAGCAATGGCTGAGTGAGATTGACAGATATGCTAATGAAAGTGTCTGCAAGCTTCTGGTTGGCAACAAATGTGATCTAGTGGATAACAAGGTGGTTGATACTCAGACAGCCAAGGTATGTTCCAACACAGCATACGAGATTCAGATTTGCTTTGTTAAGTTGCTCGATGGGTCATCTCTGCAGTTTCCTATGCTTATGTATCTTTTCTTGCTGTATTCTCTAACCTTGGGGTGTATATCAGGCATTTGCAGACGAGCTCGGGATCCCTTTCCTTGAGACCAGTGCAAAAGACTCGATCAACGTGGAGCAGGCTTTCTTAACTATGGCTGGGGAGATCAAGAAAAAGTAAAACTACTGCCCAGCAAACTCATCTGATCCTATTAGAGTCTTTATAAAGTTCATTACATTGATATTCATGGGTTTTTTACACTCCTAAATTGTTTTCTTATTTCGGGCAACTTTGCAGGATGGGTAACCAGCCTTCTGGCAGCAAGGCAACAGGAACTGTTCCACTTAAGGGGCAGGCAATTGAGCAGAAAGGCAACTGTTGTAGTTAACCGAAATGATTTATAGAACAGTTCTTACTTATTTTCTAGGTTTGGTGTTTATCTTAACCTCGGACATCAAGGTCTGTAAACTGCACTGGTTCTGTGAAATATGTTTTCTGTGTATTGAGGAGACATTTAAGCCAGATTTTTTATCCTTTTGTTTTATTGGTGAATATAGAAGATCACAAACTATGACATTTAGGGTTTTTTTTAATACATAGGTTTTTGGTTCATTGGTCCGATTTTCACAATTCATCCCAATAGCCCTAAAAATTATTCAATATAGTCACGTAATTTAGAAGCTTATGCTGAAATAAAACGTACGCGAGGTGAAATTTATTTTATATTACATTTCTTAAACCAAAATACTGGGCTGACTCAATTATTTAAAGAGCTCTAATTTTGTAGTATAAATTAGAGGGTGATATTAAATAATAAAACTTATAAAATATTTCTATTTTTTAACCTTCTGAGTTCAACAAGTTGAGTTGGCTTGGATTTGAAGGTAACAAACCATTTTTGCTCGAGCTCAAGAATTGAACCCAAACTGATCACAACAGCCAAGCTCGATCTCGAATCTTCAGGACTCGAACGATGTCAAGCACAAATAAGGACACGCAGTGTTGGTTTTCTTTTTTTTTTTGAACTCGAGCAGTTTTGTGCTCCTTAGCTCAATTCGTTTACACCCTAGTCAAATGGCATGTAAGATTTTCCAGCCTATTCTTTCGAATACACTGATACGTCAAATCCCTTTCTAGTTAGTTTGCAAGAACCAAGCAATCTCTATGATAATTCTCTCATTCATTGACAACAGAAGCTTAATCTTTTGATGTCTTACATCAAAACTAGACAAATGAATCAACCCAAAAACAAAAGGAGCAACTTTTAGAACCAATATACGTTGAAACTACTATTATCAGGATGAACAGCAAGCCTTCTTGGAGTTAATGTCCTGTGCAGCCACCTCTAAAGTCTGCCCTTCTTTGATGTTTGCAGGCGGCGGGTCACCCGAAGACAGCGACTTCTTGCTAATTACGCGATATATATCTCCAAGAATCGACTGGAACGCTTTCTCCACATTAGTTGCTTCCAAAGCGGATGTTTCAATGAACGACAGACCCTCCCTCTCAGCATAACTCTGAGCATCCTCGGTTGAAACTGCCCTGAGATGCTTCAGGTCGGTTTTGTTTCCAATGAGCATGATCATGATGTTTGAATCCGCATGGTCCCTCAGCTCCTTGAGCCACCGGCTGACGTTATCAAACGTGGTTGGTTTTGTGACATCGTATACCAGAAGAGCTCCAAGAGCACCTCTGTAATAGGCACTGGTAATGGCTCTGTATCTCTCCTGTCCAGCCGTGTCCCATATCTGAGCTTTTATGGTCCTTCCCTCGACCTATAAGTGAAACACGCAACCACATTTCTAGCGTTAAACGGTACTACACTAAAATTTACAGTATCCAGGTAAGTTACACATGAACAATGCAAACCGATTATGACAGCTTCTATAGTAGCATGACCAGCCAAAGACTACAAACGAGCTATGGATTATCCAAATCACACAATATTGATGCACAGACAAACACGTACTAGAAGCATAAGCTCCAATTCCAGACTACTTACCCATCAAGGTCAACTAGAATGCAATCAGGATTGAAAGATACACGACATATAATGTGTGATTTCCACCCAACACATGCAATCAAGATTGAAAGTACAAACTGCAGATCTCCACCCAACCTCTACTATATTCATATACATCGATAAACACAGTCCACCCCTATATCCTTATCTGATAGTACAAACTGCAGAGTACATAGTGATACGAAAAATATAGAGAGAACAATCTTCACCAAATTGGGAACCGTCAAAGATATAAGCAAATCTGCGTGTTCATCATCTTTCTCAGAACACCCCATGTTACACACACAAATTCTACTGAATCAAACTAAGGTACAAAAAATGCATCAAGTCCTAAACCTCTCCTTCAAGTTCTTCAGTTTTTCTTCTTTCCCACATGTTTTTTCATTTCAAATGAGTCTGAAACACGGATCAAAAATATTCAAATTGAAGCATTCATATTCAAACTCTCAACTCCAATCAATCAGATTCCATCCTCTGCAGAGTACTTCCCATCACTACAATGACTCGATCCTCGTCATATCTTCTACCTCTATATACCTCCTTCGGGTGGCAATTTCCTACCCGAACTCCCCAATCACCAGGTATACAGAGACAGTGATTATTCTTTTTCTAGCATGTATAACTCGGTTATCACACGTTCACACTACATCAGAACATAATCCGCACTACTATCCTCTACATGAAACCGTTCCTGTAATCTAAGTCCGTTAGGTTACCACGAATTGAAGGATTAAGCTTAAAACAACGGATCTAAATTCGTAAGAAACATTAAACAGACGCAAAGTTCAAAGCACTCGTGATCGAAGCTTCTTTACTCGAGAAATGAACACAGTAAAATTAAACTAGATCACGTCTCATAATTGAATTCAGATTTCAGTTCGTGACAGAGAAAGCAAGCTTACTTGAAGCGTGCGCGTGGCGAACTCCACGCCGATGGTGGATTTTGATTCCAAGCAGAACTCATTTCTAGTGAAGCGAGAGAGCAGATTAGACTTCCCGACGCCGGAATCTCCGATTAACACCACCTTGAACAAGTAATCGTACTCTTCATCTGGTCTCCTCGCCATTTCCGCCTCTCCGCCGCCGTCCGTCGGACTTCGCTCCGCTAGATTCGGTGGATTGACGATCGTTGATTTCCGAGTGACCAGCAGACCATGCTTGATTCGATTTAATGATTTTATTCAAGTGACAGCCAACGGTGCCCTACTTCTACAGCGATGATTTTCTGCGATTTGACGGAACTACCCTTGAAAGTGAGCGCGTGTTACGAAGCTCGCGCGATTTAAATTTTGACCGCCGAGGACTGTTTGGGAACGTTTGAATTTGAAAAGCAGCGAGTGGGAATGTAACTTTTTTGTTTTAACATTTAGATTTAAATTTGTTTTCGAGTCCGTCTTTTGAAAGACGATTTTTCCATACCTTATGGAAAGACCAAGGTTTAAATGAAAATTTTAAAAAAATTAAGGCAAAATTTTCGAGTTTCATGAATCGGGTCATAAACTTATAATTACTACACGTTGAATAATAAATTTTTAATATTGCAACTAAAACCGTTTACCTTTCTATAATTTTAATTTAACCATGTCTTTCCATATGTCTATATGTCTATAGAAAGATGGTTTTCCCAACATTTTGCCTTTGTTTTCCTCAAATTCAAGTCTTTTTGGCTGTGAAAAATAATTTCAATTGAAATTACATTTATAGCCCAAACTTTTGTGGATAGGATGATTAAGGGTTGGGTTCATCTAAAACAAAAATATACATTAAACAACTATAAAAATTGTAAAAAATCAGGATTCGGAATAAATTATTATATTTTTTCATTGTTCTTCTCCACTTGTAAGAGGTTATATTATATATTTAAGAGTTTATGGGCTCTGAAGTAAAATTAGCCGAATAAACTAAATCCTGATATTATTTACATAATAAATTTTACATTAAATATATGAGAAATTCTCATGTCAAATCGACTAATGATTAGGTGAATTATGAAAAATCATGTCTCGATAATTTTCAGAATCAAATTATAATTAATTATATATTGCCATATATTATAAATATTTTTCAAAGTTATAGAAACCCCGTTGTAATAAATAAAAATAAACATCTAACACCACATTAGTTACATCGATTATATAATAATCCCGTCCTATAGCTAATTGGTCTAAGACAAGACTTTGTATATCAAAGATAGAGAGTCTCGTGCGAGACCGACTAACTATTAAACCAATAATTAAAGTCACAAACTTACGTTTAAGCAATCCAGTCTCAAAAAGCATGTCAATACAACATATTTTATCTGAGATGGGGAAATTCTATCTTAGATATACATGCAACTTCAACCTTCAAAATGGAACCAACTATACATACAATATACTCCCTCCCCACACCATTACAAAGGACACACTTTCTATTTTAATCCGTTCCACGAGTTATGGGCGGATCCCCTCCAGCCCCTGTCAAGGCAAAAATTAAGGGGGAATTTGGGTAGTAATTTTTTTTAAAAAAATTATCAACCCCCTTTGATAAGGAAAAAAATTGAGATTTTTTTCCTGATAGATCAACCCCGGCAGAATTCTATTCGGGCTCCGTCCCTGCCACAAGTAATGACATGTTTTGTCTCTTTCCAAATTTAGCAAACTTTAAAGGCTCAAGATTGCCCAAGTTTTTGAACCAAATTCATCAATTAATCATATCCCTCCAAACATGTGAGCAACCACAACTTCTAAAATTTTGATCCAAAAATATTTAGACCATTTTTAGTGGGCCGGAGGCCCGGAGGGAGTACTTCTTGGAATGAAGTGAAAATCAATATTTTTCTCCTGGTTTAATAAAATCATCAATGATATGTACTAGAACTTCACCTTTTTCAATAAATATTTTATCTCGTTTTTCTCCTTGTAAATTTATGATGTTCCCTTTATGAATTAAAAAGACTCCTGTGAAATTGATGTGTCAGTATCGTAAATTTCTTATAACGAATTCATCTCATCTTTAGGTGCTATATTTTTTTTATGTCTACACTTGCTCATAAGATATTATAATACTTTTAAAAAATAATGCAGGAGTACAAGTGGGACAAATGGTCATTATAGATGAGCTGTTATGTTTTTTCTCTCTAGAAATCGAGCTTCTCTTTATCTATTTGTGACACACTTATTTTACGGAGATTTTTTTTAAATGATTCATTTTTCATTTCTGGTAAATTTCTTCCCATTCATCCACTCATTCTACCTTTTACTTCTACATTCAATTTCATTCACTCTTTTTTTTCCGCCTAAATCCAACTAGTTATACCTATAATGCAACAAATAGAGAAAGTATGATTTTGGCATAAAGTGCATCTTTGATATTATGTCGGTGACATATACTCCCCCCCTCAAATTTATGGTACATTTAATAAGATATGAAATGTGGTACCAATAAAAAATATTTTTGTTTATAAATTTTAATATCAGATTATAATTATTTATAGGTCGAGATAAATTTTAAAGGTATTCATAATTATAGATAACTCATTACAATAAAAAAATTAATATCAAAATCATCATACTAATTATAAAATAATTCATCTAAAACAAAATATGAAATGTGGTACCAATCAACTTTTTTTTATGAGATATATGAAATTTATAGATAGGAAATGTGGTACCATATTCCCCCTCAAATTTATGTTCCATTTAATAAGATATGAAATGTGGAACCAATAAAAAAAATTCGTTTTTATAAATTTTTATACCAAATTATAATTATTTATAGGTCGAGATTAATTTTAGAAAGTTTTCATAATTAAAGATATATCATTAAAATAAATAAAAATTAATATCAAATCACCATATTAGTCATACTAATTATAAAATAACCCGTCTAAAACCAAACTTTGTGATATAAAATATATTTTCCCTTTTAGAAAAATGTCCTCCACTTTTAGAATAAAATATTTTATCAATGCACTATCTTCGTTTACTATATTTGACACATTTTCTTTTTCTGATTGTGTATTTCATAATAACACACTTTCCCTTATTGGTAAAATTCCTTTAAGCTTATTCACATTTTCTACTTTTTTTTCCCCTTGTAAATTCAATCTCATACTTCATAAATCCAAGTGAAAAACTACGTGTAACAAATTTCAAATTTGCAATGTGAATTCTTTGAAGTCCAATTGGACATATCTCTAAATTTGATGTGGAAGTAAACCGAATAAAACGTTAAAGGAGGGCTACATTTGCAATTACATTAAAAAGAAGATCCCCTTTTGAATTATTTTTAAACAGCAGAATATTATATATTCCCAGATATCGCGTAACTTTAAAGAAAGTTTTGAAGGGAAAAATAGAAAAACAAAAACTATAATAATTTGCTGGCGAGTGGCGATTTTCCCGTAGAACAGCGGGGGAATTTTGCTTCATATAATCAGAAAAAAAAACAAAAATTTTGTTGAGAGAAATCACTGAACATGAGAGAGATCTCAATTCAGAGATCGCTGCGGAATCTTGTGTTTCTATCGTCAATTTTTCTGCAGTTTATCTCAGGTTCGGGAATTACGTTCATTAATTCTTCAATTATCAATTTGGTGTTTGTTTTTTGGATCTGTAAGAGTAATAATTTTGCTATTATAACTTCTGTTTGCTTGTTGATGGAGTTATTGATTATGGCATGTAGGAGTATTAGTTTTGCTAATTGTTATTTATTCTTGCTGTTAAGATCGTCAGTGTAATGTGTGGTTTGCTGTTGATGGAATAGCAATGTTGTAAGATGTTATAGTTTTTACCTGTGTTTTAGAAACATAGTTTTTTTTAATTTGGAGTACAATTAACTTGAGAAAGGAGGATTGTGTTAGAATGATAATTATTCTTAAGAAAGTTTGCGAAACCTAGTTATGTGTACGATACCACAAGTTGACCATACACGGTTTTAAGATATGATCCGTATAGCTGACCTTAGGATGTTTCTCAATCGTCAATGGTGATACATAGTCGAGGGAGTTGGCCGGTATAGGCAATGGAATGAGCTAAATACTGGGGGATGGTACTGAGTTTTGGGTTGGTTCAGAAAGAGAATTGGAATCAAGCAATGTTCTTATTTTCGCTATTCGTTGGGAAAGTTCATGCTTTTCTTAAAGGTAGCTTGTCAAGTTTGATCTAATGATGAGTTTGTAGGAAGATCCATTGGCTTGTAGAACTTCATTAGTTATAAGTGGAAGAAACGGTGATTAAGCATTATGTGAGGTCAATGAGAGAGCAGATAAGTAATTGGTATCATCAAATAAGTCTCTGATTAGCTCACACAGGGACCAAATTGGACCTTCTACTGTGGTTTAAGTTGATCCAAGAATTGATAGCAGTTACAGTTATTGAGTATCTGTTAGTTTGGGAATCTGAGGATGAAATGAAGCATCTCTCCGAGCTCCATATCATTTTCTCAATTACAAAAAACTCAGAGCTGTTATGGGCCTTTCATGTATGTGTTCTTAATATCCTACGTTGGTGTTAATTTTATCAGATCTACCATTTGTTTATTTGTATGTCTCATTTCATGAGGTGGCCTCTTATGTTATTGTTTCTATTTCAGGTTTTTCAGATGACTCGCCTGGTGCCAAAAATGCAACATCTACTTCTGGTGGCAGCAAGGGATCCCATGTAGCCATGATATTCCTTGCTGCTGTAGTATTTGCAGGCATCAGTT